>JAQZBX010072105.1:0-15171 GCA_029593785.1 Cabassous unicinctus | reverse complement strand
TGGGGTCCGGGTCGGGATGGGATGGGGGGCGCTGCGAAGGAGGCTGCTGGGCCCACAGGCATGGGGATCAGGGGGGGCCCTGGAGTGGGGCCCCTCACTGCTGGGGGCCGTCCTGGGGGGTGCATGCTGGACACGGGTCGGCGCTGTGGAGTGGGGCTGTGGAGGAAGGAGAGGGAGTTGGAGCTGGAGCAGGTAGGCGGGAAGCCCTGGGGGGGCGCAGGCACCTCCTGACAGGGTCCTGGCAACTGTGGGCACCTTGGGCTCCTGCTTGCCCTGACCTCACAGCCGAAGAGCCCTCCAGAGCTCAGCCCTGCCCCTCCTCTCCCTACTTCAGGGCCCCCGACACTTGTGTCTGTGCCTCGGCACCCACTGCTTCCCATCCTGGATGCAGACTGCTGAGCTCTCGGTGGGGCCAGCACTTTCTGTGAGACAGGCCTGACCCACCCTCTGTCTTTGGGCGACCTGCCCTCACTGGTTGGTGTCCAAATCGACACTGAGGCCGATTCCCATCCGACAGCTCCGGGGGTGCGTGGTGCGTGCTGCTTATACCCCCACTTTCCCCCCAGGTCTGCATATGCCCACCCTTCTTGGCCCAAGCTCCTATCATGCCCTCAGGCGTCCATTTGGGCTTCACTGTAGGAGGGCACCAGGGGCAGGGCAGAAGGCGAGGGGAAACGGGTATTTGCTGCTTCCTCCTGCTCTGCTGTCATCCCGACAGCTCTGGGTCTGCCTTGGTGCCTTCATATATCCTTGCCCCTCATCCCTGCGGACATAGCCGGGTGGCGGCTCCTGCCCCCTAACCCCGCCCTCCCTGAGGCTGTGCCTCCTGCTTCCTGCCTTGCCCCTGGCGGAGCCCCAGGGGAGCCAGGCCTCCAGGACCTGTGGCTGCTGGTGCTCTGGAGCCAGGTGTCGTCGACGGGTGGGGGCACAGGTGTGGACACAGTGCTGGTGCTGATGTCCCCGATGATGTTGAGGGCCTCCTTGAGCGCGTGGTACATGCGTAGCATGTCGTCCCGCCGCTGGGCCTGGTCGGCCGACTCCTCCATGAGGCTGCTCTGGTCCGCGGAGGAGTACAGGTAGGCCAGCAGCTCGTGGTGGATGAAGGCCTTCGTCTGGGCAGGGGCAGGGGCAGGGGAGGTCAGGCCAGTGCCAGGCCGCGGTCCCCACCCCACCCCACAGAGAGCGCAGCTGGCCACCGTGACGGGCTGGAAGGGCTTTCTGGGTCTCTGACTTGACTTTGGAACGTATAGTACATTAAAACGCAGGTGAGCCTTCTGAGGCCCTCAGGTGCTTTCAAATGTCCTTCCCACTGATCTCACACGTTTCTTATTAAACCTATTCCTAGTATCATCTCTTTTGCTCTCTTTACTTCCTTTTTAATTTCTAATTGGTTTTTATTTGAAAACGATGACTTTCTGGTCATTTTTATTTTGTCCCGCTCTGAAATCATCCTACAGGCTAGAGTAATTTTTGTTACTTTGCTTGGGGTTTCCAGGTACTCAAACTCATCTACAGAAAAGTGTCCGTTTTTCTCTTCTTTTTCCATTTTCACACCTCCAAATTATTTTTCCTATCTACTTGCATTGGCTTGTAATTCTCAAAGGAAATTAAATCAAAGTGGGAGTGGTCATCTTGTTGTGTTTAGCTTCCCTATTAAGGTTAAGATTGGGGAGTGGATATGGCTCAAGTGGTTGAGTGCTCGCTTCCTACATGGGAGCTCCCGGATTCAGTTCCTGGTGCCTCCTTAAAAAACAAAACAGAAAAACAACAAGCAAAACCAAAAAAAAACCAACTTAGGGAAGCCGATGTGGCTCAGTGTTTAGTGCCAGCTTCCCACATACAAGGTTCCAGGTTCAATCCCCAGCCCCCAATACCTAAAAAAAATTAAAAAAAAAAAAAAAGATTGGCTCTGAGATTGAAACATACAGATTCAGTCAATATACAGTGCCATCTACAATCACCTTTTAAAGAGTGGATGTTGCAGTTTTCCAAATACATTTTCAACATCGGCAGAAAGGACCATACTTGACAGTTTTTGAATTGTGAACCACATGAAAGCATTTAGCGATTCAAAAGCTCAAATTTTGGAAAACTGGTAAAAGGGAAAATAGAATATAACCTCAAGGCACAAAAGGCTACAGTAAAAACTCCTTCCACTCCCAAGCCTCCCTAGCTCCCAAGTCTGCCTCCTAGGAAGCAAATGCTCTTACCAGACTTTTTTTTTAAAAAAGATTTATTTATTTATTTATCCCCCCCTTGCTGCTTGTGCTGCTGTGTCCATTCGCTGTGTGTTTTCTCCGTGTCTGCTTATCTCCCCCTTGCTGTGAGGTCCTGCCGCATCAGCCCACCGCGCCGCGCGGGCTGGCCTGCCCTCACAAGGAGGCCTCAGGAAGCGAACCCGGGGCCTCACACATGGTAAACGGGGGCTCTATCGATTGAGCCACACCCGCTTCCCTCTTACCAGACTCTTGCACACACTTTCAGGCATCTCTATACAAACTTATGACATAGATATATATCTTCCGTCCCTTTTTACACAAATGGAAGCTTCTTGTATATTCTGTTATGCACCATACTTTTCCCACTTGGTAATGAGTTATTATAGACCTGGAGAGCTTCGTCATCCTTTGTTTCTGCGATAGACTATTAAATATATATTTATTAGGTGGATTCTATTTAATGGCTAGAGTTTTTCCCCAATCTTTGGCCTCTATGAAACAAGGGAGAGAATTCCTCAAAGTAGAATGGCGGGACCAAAGCATATACACATCTTAACTCTCACAGCCACAGAACCACATGTATCAGAAAGACCGTCGACAGGTGAGGTTTATCTGGAAGGACACCAGGAAATTGCTAGCTTGACTGTTGCTGAGGAGGAGACCAGGAAACGGGGTGAAAGGGCCGGGGACTTGGGACTTCTGCTCTAGACCAGGGGTTCTTAGCCTTTTTTGTTCCACAGACCCCTTTGCCAGTTCAGGTGAAAACCACAGACCCCTTACTAAGTCCACACTGTACTGTGTGTTATTTAGTAAATATATCACACCCGCACCAACACGTCCCCAGAAGAATCATGTTTCTTTGAATCTGAGTTCAAGCTCACGGACCCCTTGCTAAGCAGCTCTGCTTTGGACCCTAACAAGTTGAGGTCTTTCATGGCCACAGTGTAAACCAAACCTGGTTTATGTGGCTTTCTGAGCACCTCGTGCTGCTGAAAGCCTGACCTGCAAACCCACCAGGCTCTCACTGCAGCCCAGGGTGGGAGCCATTGTCAGTACACCTTTGTTTCACCCAAGAGGAGCCCAAAGCCCCGAGAGATTCCAGGCACCCTGGAGCAGGCAGGTAACATTCTCTGGTAAGGGAAGGAGGGCTGGCCAGGCTGGGGACCGTGAGGGAGCAGCAGCTGCTCCACCCCAGGCCTAGGTTTGCGTCTCTCCTCCCACGCTCCGAGTGCCTTTGGGCAGGTTTATTGACCCCTCTGGGTCTCAGTTTTCCTGTCTGTAAAACGGGGATGAGAGCTGGACCTCTAATTTTCGTTTTGTGAGCACCGCAGACAGGCTGGTCTGGCCACCTGCTGGCCACCTCGCCGTGCCTGGAGGCCTCGCGGGGCGGTGGGGGGCACTCACGTTGTTGATCATGAGGTGCATGATGGTCTTTGGCATGAGGTCGCGGATGGACTTGTTGATGATGGCCACATATGAGTCCACCAGGTTGCGGATGGTCTCCACCTGTCGCTCCAGCTGTGGGTCCATGGAGAAGGTGTTCTCCTGGGCCCCGTCCTCGTTCTCGGCCTGCGAGGGGGATGGAAGGCAGTCAGGTAGCTGCGGCCTGTGGCAAGTGGGATGAGTCCCCCTTCTCTGGGAGCTGCCCTCCCTGGCCCACCACCAACCAACCTTCTCCAGCGGGACCTGGGGATTAAACAATGTCATTTGGGGGCTGAAGGTGGCCATGTTCATTTTCCTTCAGGGGATGAGAAGAAAAGAGGAGAGAGAGAAGAACAAACAGGATCCCAGGCCATGCTACGGCCTGGTCCTTGGCTTCTGCTACAGAACCTCCTGGGCCCTGACAACCAACACTACCCTTTGTCTCACTTGCCCGAGTGGCATCTCTGTGGCTTCAGAGGGTTCCGGAAATGACCCGCCCCGGGGAAGCCTCTCTCCCCCCGGTGGGGTCGGCTCAGGCCCAGGTGTGCTGGCCTGGTGAGGCGGCTCCTCACCTGGTCCTTCTCAGGGTAGACCCCGGCTCGGAGGAACGAGGCCTTCCAGCTGTCCACGTCCTCCTGGGAGTCGCAGGCCAGCTCGATCTGCCGCAGGTCCTTGTAGACGTTCCTGGGGTGGGGAGGGAGGGGTGCACGCTTGACCCTGTCTGTGGACCCGGGCACTCACGACCAGGAGGTCTTGGGAGGGGGCAGTACCCAGCAGGCCCCATCTGTGGGGCGAGGCGGGGACAGCACCCACCCCACCGGGCTGATGGGTGCCAGGAGTCAGCGTGTGTTCAGCCCAGCAACGGCGCCGTGCGCCCAGCACATGGTGAGGCTTCGTGCCTAGCAGCGTCAGCGGCTGTTTGTTTTTGTTGGCTCAGCCGTGACTTCTCCTTCCTGTGGGAACTGCATACCCCCACCCCTTTGTGTTCCCCTGTGGGGCCCAAATATTGCCGACCACCCCCAAAAAGCTGGCGCGGGTCCTTCCTCCTCCAGGTGGGCATCACGGTGTTTTCTAGAAGGCGTGGAGCAGCCCCACTCTCTGCGACGGTGGGAGGGCACCGTCTCTGTGCCGTCTGACGTGGCACCCGTGTGCCACGTGGCTGCTGAGCGCTAGGAATGGGGCTGGGGTGACTGAGAGTCAGTTTTCAATTTTAGTTCATTTAAATCTAAGCAGCCACGTGTGGCCCCAGGCTGCAGCCGGGGGCACTGAGGGTCTAAGCTGTGCCCTGACGCCTGGGGGGCAGAGTGGAGGCTGTGCAGGACAGGCCTAGGCTCAGGGCAAAGGCTTGTGAGATGCTGGGCCCACGTGCGCCTGTGAGTGAGGAAAGGTTCAGAGCCCCAAGGCCGGAGAAGAGGCAGATGACACAAGCCAGGGTCCGGAGGCCAGGCCCTGTGCGACCCGCCACACACGCTATCATGTCCCACGAGGCGGATGTGGCAGAGATGGCCAGCTGACCCCAAAGCCTCTGTGAGACCTGGGTGAGGTGCGGCCCATGAGCCAATGGAGGGTCAGTGAGTGGCTACCCTGAGAAATTACTGGAAGGAGTCCTGAGGGGAGGGCCATGCCCTTCTTGCTCCTCCCTCCTTCCTGCTAGCTAGGATGTCATCGTGATGGCTGGAGTTTAGCAGCCACCTTGGACCAAGAGGTGGGAACAGAAGAACAAGAAAGGCCCGAGCTGCCCCAACTGCCCTGAATGGAGAAGTGTGGACTTCAGTTATCTCAAAAAACACAAACTTCTATCTTGTTTCTGCTACTATTGTTCCAGGATTCCTGGACCCACTACTAAATGACACATCAGGTAATGTCACCCCACTGCACAGGAAAGCACAGGGCTCAGGGAGATGGGAAAGCCACCTGGTGTCATGGGCCCGGAAGGGCTACCCACTAGGCCGGTCTGAGTACCGAGCCCAGGTTCGCCCTCTCACGCTAGGCTTCTGGAGCTGGGGCGAAGCTAAGCACTCTAAAGGTTTCTGGAGCCAGCTGGTGGCCAGACTGGGTGTCCGAGCTTTAGGGCAGCCTGGGAAAACAGTGGGACAGCACTTTGTCTTACATGGCCCTAAGGTAACCAGGAGGCTTGTGCAACTAGCCAGTGCCAAGGACAGTGGGAAGGTGGTCCTGGGCCTCGTGGCCAGTCACATGGGACCCCTGGGCCTTTTCTGACAGGTAACCCCGACTTGGGGGGGTCCTGGCTTCTGCCTGAGGGCACGTGTGTATGACTGGGGAGGAGCCCTCCTGGATCTACGCTCAGCACCCCCTCCTGCTCTGGGACCTCCTGGCTCTCTCCCTGAGTCGAGGAGAGCACCTGCCTATGCTGAAGTTGCCCTCCAACGCTTCCGAGGATGTCTTTACCGTCCCACTGGCCCTGGTGAACTCATCTTGTCTCAGGCCCCCTGCCAGGACTGGCTCCCGACCACCAGCTCTCAGGCCTACTCTGCCTCCCCAATGCCCCACAGGGGTGGGGGGGCACCTCGCAGGCCTTTCTGCCTCACCACGGCCCAAGCCAGGAGGGGTCTGCTCAGCTCTGGCTCCACTCAGCATCCGTCCACTCCTTGTCTGTCCTTGGCCGTTCCCAGCTCCAGCCCCTGCACCTCCTGCAGGGACCAGTGCAGGCACCTCTGGCCAGCCCCCCTCCCCCAGCCTATTCGCCCGAGGCAGCCAGGGCACATCACGCCCCTGCCCTCCATGGCTCCCCATCACTTACACCCCCGTTTCATTCTGGTCTCTGCCCAGAGGTCTCTCTTGACCTCCCACTGGAAGTGCCCACAGCTTCTGTCTGTTTCTCGGCCGACCCCCTGTCTGGAACTTGAGGCCCCGAGGCTGCGTCCTCAGGGCTGAGGGCAGCACCTGCACACGACCGGTGCTCCGTGACCTCCCAGGGTCCCCTGCGGGCCCCTCACCTTTGCTCTGTGTTGAAGATGGCAAAGACATGCTTGTTTGACATGAAGCCCTTCTCCACGTCGCGGATTTTGAGGTTGTCCAGGGGCAGCATGTACTTCTTCTCTTTCTCCTGAGGGTAGGAGGGGCAGGAGTCACCCTGGGCTCCCAAGCTGCGGCGGGAGGGCCCCCAGGTCGGAGCATCCAGCCAGGGCCACTGCCAACACCTGGTGCTTCCCAGGGGGTAACTCAGCTGCCGCCACCCTCCCACCATGCTCACTTGGCCCCAGCCACACCGGCCTCCTGAGGCACCCACTCCAGGGCCCACTTCCGGGTCCACGGCCCGGAATGCATCCCCCAATGTCCATGTGGCTCCCTCCTTCCCTCTTGCAGGTCTTTGTGTCCTGCTCCTGCCTCCTCATACTGTCTGCCCCTCTTCTCCCTTTGGCAGTTCCCTGGCCTAGCGCACCACGAATCTTGCTCATTGATCTGGGTTGCCGTATCAGTCCCCTGAGGAGAGAGACTCCTGTCTGCTTCACTGCTGAGGCACAGGAGACACTAAAAATCGGTCGGCTCTGCCTGACTACCCAGAATCCCACTGCTCCTCCCCTGCAGGGTGAACCCAGTTACCCCTTCACAATGATCCTGGGAGTTACAGCTATGAGCCCATTTCACAGATGGGGAGACCAAGGCACATAGAGGGGCAGGCAGAGAACTGGGCAGGGTGGAGATTTAGATTTGGCAGCCTCAGAGGAGCTGCTCTGAGCCCCACTGCCAACCAAGCGTCCCTTGCTTCCTAACAGCAGCCCCAGGGACATCAGCGAAGCACCTGCTGTGTGCCTGGCACGGGCCAGGCCACCAGACATGTCATCGTTAGTCCTCACAATGGTCCGGAGGGTGGGGGGAGAGCGGGAAGTGGGCACGGGGCGGGGACTGTTAACTAGGCTTTCTACATCGGGTCCCAATGACACCCTTACGATCCACAGCAGCAATGGTGAAAGCAGCTCTGGGTGACTGGGCCCTTCCATGCTGCCTGCCGCCGTGCATCAAGTCGCGGGACCTGCCCGGGAGGCATCACCTCCCATTTGCGGACGGGGACGTCATACTCAGAGAAAGAAGTAGCCACTGGGTCACCTGGCAGGCAGGCGGGGGGCCGTGGCCAAGCAGACCACCACCAGCCAGGTCTGTCTCCTCTACCCACCCAGCCTTGGCTTCTTTGGAGAGGAGACCTGGCCCTGTCACCCCCAGTCTGCTCCTTCTCATGTCCTGACAGTCTGCCGGAAGGCTCCAGAACGAGGCCTAAACATGGCTACCACCTCTGAGGTCCAGGGGAGCGCCCAGTGATGGAGGGGGAGGCAGGCCAAGGCTGCAGCAAGAGTCGGTGGCTCAGTTTCCTCATCTGTCAAATGTCGACAACGAGTTCTACCGTACTCGGGCCGTGGGCAGGCTTTACACAGTGTGTGGAAGTGCTGGGCCCGGGCTGCTAGGCAGCCAACGTTCATGAGATGCTGAGGGTGTTTCTTTTTCTCTCCCTCTGGGGCTAAGGGTCAGCGGCCAGGGTCTGGGCAAGAAGGAAGGGGACAGAGCGCTCCTCCAGGCCGTGCCAGGTGAGAGGCAGGAAGAGCGGCCCGGGGCGAGGAGGCTCCCCTTACTCAGGCTGCAGAGCGGAAGCCCAAGGCAGGCAGCGAGGAAAGGCCGGGCCAGGCCAGGAAGGCAGGGCCTGCTCCCTCCAATCTCTCGAGGAACAGTTATGGGGGCTCGGCAAAGACGCCGGGCCTGGGGGAGCGCGCAGTTTGCCTGCCCAGAAGTTTCTGGAAGGGCCTCTGCTGCCCCCACCCTCTCGTGTCATGAGGCAGGAAGCTTCCAGTCGGCCGGCGGGGGCCAAGTAACTGAGTCAGGGTCCCGAGCGAGAGGCCACATCTGGAACTGTTTATGGTGTGATTCCGCCCAGAACTGGCTCCCCGAGCGCACTCACACCCGCCCCCCGAGGAGGCCACGGACTCAAACCCTCTCTCCCCTCCTCAGGGTTTCCTGAAAGCCCACAACGTTCTCCAGATGCGAGCTGGGCCCAGACGTGCCACGTCAGAAGCGCCGGCGGGGACGGCGGGCGCCGGGGACCCGCTGGATGGAGCCGACCCCGCCAGCCCAGTGTTCAGACTACCTGTCCAGGGGGCTCTGCACGTGCACAGTAGTCTGTACATTGGTCAGGCTGGGCTCGGGCAAGCAGAGCGTCGGGACGGGCCCCCCAAACTTGCCGCCACCCCCACAGAGAGGTGAGTGCCGGTGCCCGCCACCCTGTTTTCCCACTGGGGTGGGCGGAAGATTCTGGAGGGAAGAAGAGGGGCCTGGATGGGGGAGAGGCTCTGGGGGATGTGCAGAGGTAGCCCACCACTGGGTGGAGGGGTTGGGGGGCTCTGGCTATAACCCCCTCCTCTTGCCTGTTTTGTAAATAAACCGATAGGTCCCAGGCAGCCTTGTGTCGGCAGCCCACACAGCACTCGACCCTCCTCCCCACACTTCCCTGCTGCTGTTGAGGTCCCAAGGGAGGGTCGGGGGCTCCTGCCTTCAGTCCCCCGATGAAGGAAGAACAAAAGGCCTCTCCTCACGGTCAAGAAGAGCCTCAAGAAGAGCCGCTCTTAAAACTGGGTTTGCAACGCGGTACAGCAGCAAGGCCCCAGGTTGCGGGTGGGTCCCAAGTCCCTCCAGGACCCCCTGTCCAACACCTGGGGTTCCCACCTTGGAGACCCCAGAGCAGCTGGGCTGCAGCTGCAGGAGAAAGAGAGGAGAAAATGCAAAACTGCCACCCCCCCACCCCTCCCCACCCCACCCCCGGCCATCTTGAGGAGCGGATCTGGCCATGGTCTCCTTGAGGGGCCTGGAGAGCAGGCCCAGCACCTCTCCTGGCCTCGCACACCCTCTCCATGCCAGCCCTGGAGGGCAGTGCTGGGTCCCGGGTCCCGCCCAGGGGGCACCTGGGTGTGCTGGTGGCCCCATTGGCCCCCTCCTCCCTGGCTGAGCAACAGCAGCCCAGAAAGGGCCCCTCAGAGGGCTCGGGGCCCCTGAGGCTCCCAGAACCCAGCTCACAGGAGCGGGATGATCACATTTCACTCCCAGACTCCTCCCCGGGAGTGGCCTCCTCAGGCCGGGCCGCGGGGCAGGAGCCCAGACGCCCACAGGTACACAGCCGCCTGCGGGTCGGCTCCCACAGGTGAGGCGCCCAGGGCCCACCATGGACCTTGCCTGCTGTGACAAGGCGCATCAGGCTCAGAGCCGCAGCCTCCTCACCTGGCGGGCGGGGGTGGCGACAGGGTCCTCCCCCAAGGCGGGAGTGAGGATTTAACAAGAGCAGGAGGCGGGCAGGGTCTCAATCCTTGGGACCCTCCACAGGCCAGGGGCTTCAACACCACCAGGAACCCCCCTTTCCCTGCTCCGTCCCGGGGCCTGGCTGGCTGCTCTAAGCCTGCAGCGTGGCTCAGCTTCCCATGCGCCCCAGGTGAGCGCCCTGGCACAGGGGATCCACGCCCCCCAGGGGGACCAGAGAGACTGGTGGCCGGCCCCGTACCCCACGTGTTTGAGTGAGTTTAGACTCAGGGTCACATGCTGCGATCCCAGCCTGGCCGGACCCTGGGCCCACAGCGGGATCCGGGGTGAAAATGTCACCGCTGAGCCTCTCATCTATACGACGGGGCCTAGTCCCTCCTGCAGAGAGGACAACTGGGATAAGCCACCTCACAACCGCAGTGTGTGCCAAGCTGGGCACATGGACGCTGGGGCAGGGCTGGCCCTCCAGGAGCTCTGCCTCAGGAATCTCCACTATCCAATTCCCCGTCAGAGTAGTAGGATTGCTAGCTGGACCCCAGGCGGTGGCCGTGGGACCAGATTCTGGGTCGGAGGGAGCGAGTTGGGTGATGCGTGCCCCTCCCCCGCCCGCCCCCTCTTCCCCTTCTGGGGGCTGCTAGAGGCCGGCAGCCTCGGGCATGGGCAGCCAGCCACCTTGGGCCTGCTGGGAGGAGCCGGGCGGCCACGGGGGTGAGGCCCCCATCCCAGGACCCGAGCAAGCAGCACGCGGCCATCTCTGAAGTAAGTGTCTTCATTCTGGAACTCTGCCACAGACCCAGGTCCATGTCCCGCCTGTTACGGGTAGAATTGTGTCCCCCCCAAGCCTGTCGATGAGACCGTATCTGGAATCACAGTCTTGGCAGATATGCTAAGACAAGGTCATACTGGATTAAGGCAGACCCTTACCCAAAATGACTAGTATCCTTAAAAGAGGGAAATTCGGAAAGAGAGACCTGAAGTCACAGAGGGAAGATGGCCAGGGGATGGAAGCAGAGCACGGAGTGACGCAGCCACAAGCAGGGCATGCCTGGAGCCACCGGAAGCTGGAGGCGGCCAGGAGGAGCCTCCCCTGTGGCCCTGCTGCCCCCTTGGTTTTTGATGTCAACCCTCCAGAACTGAGAGAATAAAGTTCTGTGTTTTGACGCCACCCTGTCTGTGGTCCTTTGTTATGGCACTGAGGCAGCACCCCTGGCTGACGAAGGCCTGTGGGCCTCCAGGGGGCGACCCACGAAAATGAGAGAAACGTGGGTCCCCTCGCCAGGAAGCTTGGCAGCCAACGGCCCTGTGCCTGGGCAGCGATGGGCAACCACCACAGAAAAGGAGCTTCCCTCCCAGGCCGCTAAGCCCCAGCTGTGCTGCCAGGTTAAGGGAACTGAACAAAGAATGGGGCCGACCAGGACGGAGGGTGGAGCCTGGGTGGTGGTGCTGGCCTGGCGCTGCCCAGGAGAGGACGCCCCCCGGACTCACTCATAGTGAGTTCACTCACAGCCCCCTCCCCAGTAGATTCAGAGACACCAACATGGGCTGGCACCTCCTGAGTGAAGAGGCCTCCGCCACCCTGTTCCCAGGAGCTGCCCTACTTCCTTCAGGTAATGGCAAACCTATGTGGAATGTTCTGGAAACAGTTGCTGGGGTGATGGTAGTAGGCAGGGCCTATTCATTGTACCGTTTCCCAGCTGGGGAAACTGAGGTCCAGAAAGGCTAGGGGCCGGCCCGAGGCAGTGCAGATTATGGGGCTGGGAGCGTGAACCCCAGCAGCCTGGCTGCAGAGCTGGGGTCCTAACCCCAGTTGCGCCCTGTCTGGGGAAAGCAAGGAGTCCGTTGCCAAGGCATCAGGGGCCAGGGTCGCTTTCCAGCCCTGCTGCCTGCCGGCGGGCCCCCTTCCCTGCCACGCCTTCCTCCTTCGGGTATTCCGACCCTCAGGCCCAGCCGGGACTTGGAGGGTGCCTGGAGAGCACACCCTCGCCCCCGCAGCCTGTCCACTGGCCACTCACCTCCTCGTCCTTGTACCAGGACAGCGACTCGGCCGTCAGCACGAACCAGTACTCCTTGGAGCCGCCCTTCATCAGGCTGATGTTGTTGATGGTCAGCCAGCCCCTGCGGATCACCTGCAGGAGACGGGCGGCTCAGTGGGCGGGGGCCGGGCCCACCCCAGCCCAGCACCCCCCCCATGGCGGGGTAGGAAGAAACCAGCATGAAGCCAGCCAGCCCAGATCCACCTGGCCCCAAGCACCGTCTGCAGGGAAGCCAGAGTGGGGTGCCCGGAGCCCGGAGCCTTTTTTTTTTTTTTTAGTAATGGATTCTTTTTATTGGTAACCTCCCTACAGCATCTGTAAACTTTGGGCACAAGAATATTCCCTTCAACTTTTCCCAGGTGGCTCGGCTTGTCCCGGGAGGCCCCTGGGGGAGACCTTGAGAGCCTCCCGTCTCAGAAACCCCCTTGAGATACGGGTTTCCACAGAGGAAGAGGCAGGGAGGTCAGACCTGGTGTGGGCAGGGTCAGGCTGGGGTGCAGTGAGACTGGAGGGCGGCTGTCTGCCTCAGGAGGCCTGGCCTGGGGGCGTCTGGCTCTGGTCGCCTTTTTAGTTCTGGTCGGAGCAGACCTCAGGCCCCGGGTGTGGAAAGAGAGGAGAGGTGGGCCATGTGACGGGCGGAGGACGCCCAGAGGGGACTGTCCTGGGTTGGCGTTTGGGTGTGGTTGATGGAGGGAGCAGCTGGGGGCATCAGGTGCACCTGGCCTGGGTGGGACCAGCTTCCTCTGACTGTGTGGGGGTCAGGGCTGGGAGGACCCCGCTGCGGGATGGTGGTATGCCCGGCCAAAGCCGTTATCTGACAGCTAGAGGCAGCAGCCTGGGGGGGTGGACCCAGAGCTGGGCTGTGCTCCCTGGGGTGAGGGAGGGAGGAGACAGGCCACAGAGGCGAGTGGGGGCTGAAGCCCCCTAACACTTGGGACTGGGGACCCCAGGGGCTTCCCCTGGCCTGCCTCAGGCCCATTCCCTCTGCTCGGGGGCACCTGCCAGCCACGGGCTCCGTGCCACAGAAAACCACAAAGAGTAAGATGGCCACAGAGCCCCCTGCACCCCACAGAAGTCCCCGCCCAGGCTGGGGGCAGCTGTCACCTGCAGCCTGTGTCAAGGCCGAGGCACCGAGTTCTCCCTCCCCGGCTCCCTGCGATGACAAAGATGGCCCTCTGGACTCTGCTTTTGTCTGGGTGGGCCCTGGCAGCTGCCCACCCCCGGTTGGCCCAGTGGGCGAGGGGCCATCGGCCCCCACAAGGCCCTGAGTCAAGGCGACCAGCTCCTGCTGGCTTGCTCAGGACCTTCCCGGTGCTGGCCCTGGAAGTCCCACATGCTGGGAATGGCCTAAACCCTGGGCAAACTAGGGTGGTTGATGACGCTACTGGCGAGACTGGTCTCCGCCAACTGGCTTAGGACCTAGAGAGGTGCCCCTGCCTCGTGGTGGGAGCTCTGGAGTCATGGGCAGGGGGCCCATGGGGGGACACTGCTGGTGCCAGGCCAGGTCCAGCCCACCGGAGGCTCGGGACCAAAGGCTGCGGGAGCCACCTGAGAGCTGCCCCCACAGAAGCCCAAGTGGGGAAGTGCCAGTGGTGGGCAGCAGATACAGCGCTAAATCTCGAGAGTAGCAGCCTTCCTCATCTGAAGGCAGATTTGTGCCTGGACCACCCCGAGGAGACTGGGCTTGTTAGGATGCGGTGGGGAGACGAGAGGCAGGCCGGCACGCCAGGGCTGGCCTGGGGCACCAACGGCTGCCAGTGAGAAGTGGCAAACCTGAGCCCGTGGGGGGAGGGTCCCGGCTCAAGCTGCCCAGGCAGGGACGGAAACCACTGTTGGGGGACCTAGAGGCTGCGGCCACGCTCGTGAAAGGGCCGGGTGCTGCAGCTGTGGTGGGGGGTCTGGGAGGAAAATCAGAATGACTAAACCCCTGGTACGGGGAGGAACTGGGGGCACCCCGTGGCCAGAAGTGCAGGAACCATGGCCCCAGGCGGAGCTGTCCCTCCCACCACCAACCCCCACCCCTCAAGGTTTTCTCAGCCTTCCAGGACCTGGGCCCAAAGTGGCCCTGACACCTAGGTCACCAGAAGACCCCTGCCAGCAGGGCACAGGTGGGCCTGCCTAGTGCCTCAGTGAGGACTGGAGGCGGACACCTGGGAATGGGCTCAACTCTCAGATCTGAGCAGGGACCGCGCCCAGCTCCGCCCAGCTGTCCCTCTCGCCCTCCCTGCAGCCCCCACCGGGGCCAGGAGAGGGCACCGCGCACGGAGAGGAGGGGGTGCCTAGAGCAGGGATGGCAAATACTATTTGTCTTGGGCGGCTGCGCGGGGCACTGAGGTGAGAATTGGGGTGCGAGGGTCGATGGATGATGTCTGCCCCAGGCAAAGGCTGAGGGAAGGGGGCCAGTGGAACAAGGCACCCCCCGCTGAGTGTCCTATCTGCCATGGAGGCAGGAGCAGACAGGCAGCTCCAGAAAGGAGCCACGTCTGTACTAGGAAGGGGCCCACGTGAGGATATCATGTGGGAAACAAAAAACAGCTTCATCAGTTGGTCACATCTGCCATGCAAAGGGGAGGGATGGCATGCTGAGGAAAGAAGACCCGGATTGATTAGCCATGTCCGCCACAGGCATATGTGGGGTGAGGGGAAGCCGAAGGGAAAGCATGCCGGATCAATTAGTAATGTCTGCCATGGGCCCAGGAGGAGGAGATTCTCCGCCGTGATCAGTGACTGGTCTCTACAGTGGAGACAAGGGGGGTGGGTAAGGTGAGCATTTGCCATCCCTGACCCAGAGGAGACCAGGGAAGCCTGCCAGGGATCGGCGGCAGGGGTGGGCCTCCAATAAGGCTGGCGGTCAGGTTAGTACCCGAGTAAGTCGACGTACGCCCAGGGCAGCGCAGAGTCCGGCAGCGGCCGTACCAGGGGGCTTTTTGGTTAGTATGGTTTTTAGTTTTGTTATTGGGGGGCTGGGGGGGTTGGTTACAGGGTGGGCAGGGTCTCCATCAGTACTAGATTCTCTAACGTTGGCTACCACACTAGGTGGGTACTTACCAATATCTCCCCCTTTGAAAATGCAAAGTTAGGATTGTGGGTAAATCAAGGAAGAGCAGGCCGAGGAAAAGAGACGTAAGGGACATGAGGGGATGGAGGGAAAAACAGGAAAAGCACAAAAACGGAAGAAGAGAAGAAGAGCAGAGGGGAGAACAGCAAAAGGAAAAAAAATTACATGCTATTAATTATGTTCA
>JAQZBX010072104.1:0-15129 GCA_029593785.1 Cabassous unicinctus | reverse complement strand
TCAAATCTGCTGTTATGTGATTCCAGCGTCTTTTCGATTTCTTGGATTGTGCCATCCATCACCATCATATCTGTTATATTTTTATGTATGTTTACAATTTCTTCAGTATGTTCTCCCAGTGTCTTTTTAACATCCTTAATCTCTTCCTTCACTTCATTAAGTTGGTCCATTATATTTGTTTGGACAGCTTTGATTAGTTGTTCGATGTTCTGCATCTCTTCCTGGTTTTTAGTTTGTTCATTGGACTGGTCCATGTCTTCCTGTTTCTCAGTACGGTTTGTAATTTCTTGTTGTCCTCTAGTCATCATTTTATCTTGATGGGTTTATTCAGTTGATTAGCTTCTCTCTCTGCTCTAGAGTTTTATCTAGCTGGTGGTTCTGTGTGTGTGTTAAGTTTTCTCTTTGACAGTTTGTTCTTCTTGTTCTAGTTCCTTGCTTTTTTCTATGTTCCCTTGAAGGAAAAAGATTAGGGCCCAAGGAATCGAAAGAGGTTAGAAAGGAAAAAGGATAATAGTAATATTAATAAAAGTTAGAAGAGGGGTCTTGTAAGACTTAGTACAATGAATATTGAACTCATGTAGGCAGTGTAGAGTAATAGGGAAAAAAAGTGGAATACCTACAATGGAATGGGAAACCAAATAGAGGAACATATATAGTATAATTTAAAAGGCCAGAATGATGAGAGAGAGAAAGAGTAAAGAGAGGGCTGAAAGGAAAAAGTTAATAATGATAATAATAAAAGAAAACAGAATAGACAAGATAGAAATTGACACCCATAAAGTTGTCAATGAAAAAAGGTGGAATGTAAGAACCACAACAGAAAGCAGAAGGTAGAAAGATGAAGAACAGAACACATCTTTGTGTTCATCAATCAATTACCCTGCAGGCTTCTATCTGCAGGTTTTGAGGCAGATTTTAGCAATTAAACTAAGTTAAAAAAATTTTTTTAAGTAATCTTCTATTTTTTTTTTTTTGGAGAAATAAGGGACCCAAAAGAAGGCTTCTTCTAGACCACCCCCTCTGCCGAGGGCACCCTAAATAGCTTGTCGACACTTATCAAACACTTCCCACTGCCTGGCCTCCCCAGGGTTGCTGAGTCTCTGATACTCGTCAGCGCAGAACGATAAAATTGGCTGACTCCGCCCCCTCCTGAGCCAAGCCTCGTATTACAGGGCGGTTAGGTAAATCAGGCTTCCTCAGCAGATTCGCCCCTCCCCTCAGCCTGGTGCCATTTCAAGCCAGCTGGTTTGCTCCCCAAACCTCCAAGGGGGTCCAGACAGCCAAACCCACAGAAAGGAAACCCCTCTCCACCCTCTGCCAGAACCCTCCCACTCTTGAAGAATGCTCCCTCTCACCGGATTGCTGGTGGGAGTTGGGGATCATCCTAGCCCTTTGCCCTGAGTGTGGGGCTTAGCTGGCTGGGGAAAAACTCACGATTGTATCTTGAGCAATCCACCTTGCTGTCCAGCTCCCTTCAGATCAATGTCCCTAAGGTTCTCACTCCGTGGGCTCCCAGAACAGACCACTCGGGCAGGATCCTGTCCCCAATCAGCTGTCCTCTGCGAAAGGGATGGTGAGTGCCCATCTAATCTGACACCATCTTGCCCCTTCCCCCAATATATAATTCTTTTTATATGCTGTTGGATTCTATTTGCAAGTATTTTGTTGAAAACTTTTGCATCTATGTTCATTAGAGAGATTGGTCTGTAATTTTCTTTTTTTGTGGTATCTTTATCTGGTTTTAGTATGAGGGTGATGTTGGTTTCATAAAGTGTGTAACTTTCCCTCTTTTTCAATTTTTAAAAAGAGTTTAAACAGGCTTGGTATTAATTCTTCTTGAAATGTTTGGTAGAATTCACCTGTGAAGCCATCTGGTCCTGGGCTTCTCTTTGTTGGAAGATTTGTGATAACTGATTCAATCACTTTGCTTGTGACTGGTTTGTTGAGTTCCTATAATTCTTATAGAGTCAATGTAATTGTGCATTTCTAGGAATTTGTCCATTTCATCTAGGTTATCTAATTTGTTTGCTTACAGTTTCTCATAATATCCTCTTATGATCCTTTTTATTTCTGTAGTGTCAGTTGTAATGTCCCCCCTTTCGTTTCTGACTTTATTTATTTGTATCGTCTTTCTTTTTTTTCTTTGTTAGTCTTGCTAAGGGTTTGTGATTTTCTCAAAGAACCAGGTTTTGGTTTTGTTGATTTTTTTCTATTTTTTTTAAATCTCAATTTCATTTATTTCTGCTCTAATTTTGTTATTTGGTTTGCTGTTCTTTTTCTAGTTTCTCCAATTGTTCAGTATGATCTTTTATTTTACCTCTTTCTTCCTTTTAAATATAGGCATATAGGGCTATAAATTTCCCTCTTAGCACTGTGTTCACTGTATCCCATAAGTTTTGATAAGTTGTGTTCTTATTTTAAGTTTTCTTGAGATATCTACTAATTTCTCTTGCAAATTCTTCTTTGACCCACTGATTGCTTAGGAGTGTGTTATTTAGCCTCTATATATTTGCAAAATTTCCCCTTTCCTCCCTATTATTGATTTCCAGCTTTGTTCCATTATGATCAGAGAAGATGCTTTGTATAATTTCAATATGAAATTTATTGAGACCTGTGTTGGGGCCCAACATGTGGCCTATCCTGGAGAAAGATCCATGAGCACTTGGGAAAAATGTATAACCTGCTGATTTGGGGTGCAATGTTCAAGTTCTCTGTTTCCTTGTTGATCTTCTGTTTAGTGTTCTATTGATGTGAGCAGTGTGTTGAAGTCTCCAACTATTATTGTAGAGATGTCTAGTTCTCCTTTCAGTTTTGTCAGAGTTTGCCTTGTGTATTTTGGGGCACCCTGGTTAGATACATAGATATTTATGACTGGTACTCATTCATGGTGGAGTGTCCCTTTTATTAATATATAATGACCTTCTGCATCTCGTCACTTTTTTTTGCCTTTAAAGTCTGTTTATTCAGACACCAGTATAGCTGTCTGGGCTTTCTTTTGGTTACTATTTGCATGAAATATGTTTTCCAACCTTTCACTTTCAGTCTGTTTGCATCCTTGGGTGTAAGGTGAGTCTCCTGCAGACAGCATATGGATGGGTCATGTTTTCTTATCCATTCTGTCAGCCTATGTCTTTTGATTGGGCAGTTTAATCCATTAACATTCAATGTTATTACTGTAAAGGCATTACTTACTGAAGCCATTTTATCCTTTGGCTTTCATGTCATATCTTATTTTTGTCCATCTTTTTACCTTTTTAGTTATCCTTTCTGATAGTCTTTACTTCTACACTCTCCTCCAAGCCTCTCTCTCTCTCGTCTTTTCTTTTCTGGCTGCAGCACTCTCTTTAGAGTTTCCTGCAGAGCTGGATTCTTATTTATGAACTCTTTTAGTTTCTGTTTATCTCTGAATATTTTAAGCTCACAATCATATTTGAAGGATAGTTTTGCTGGATAAAGAATTCTTGGCTGGCAGTTTTTTTCCTTCAGTCCCTTATTTATATTATACCACTGCCTTCTCACCTCCATGGTTTCTGAAGAGAAATCTGCACTAAGTCTTGTTGGACATCCTTTATATATGATGTTTTTCTTTTCCCTTGTTGCTTTCACAATCTTCTCTTTATCTTAGGCATTTGGCATCCTGAATATTATATGTCTTGGGGTATGTCTGTTTGGATTTATTCTAATTGAAGTATACTGTGCTTACTAGACATGCATATTCATGTGTTTCATGAGAGTACTCTTTCTGGTCCTTTTCCCTTCTCTTCTCCTTCTGGGAATTCCCATAACACATATGTTGGTGTGCTTCATGTTTTCATTCAACTCCCTGAACCCCTGCTCAATTTTTTCCACTATTTTCTTTCTCTGTTCTCTCTCTTGAATTTCAGTTGTTCATTCCTCTATGTTGCTTTCATGATTTCACATTTGCTGTTGTGTGTCTCTATTGTACTTTTTTTTTTTCTATTGCATTTTCAATCTCTTTTGTTGTGTCTTTCATTCTCATAAGCTCTGTTATTTTTCTAGCCAAGATTTCAATTTTTTCTTTGTTTTCACTCAGAGTCTTCTGAATGACTTTTATTTTTTTAGCCATGTTGTCCTTAAACTCCATGATTTGATTTAGGTAATTTGTATGAACCTCATTGATTAACTGTTTCAAGTTCTGTGTCTCATTTTGAGATTTGATTTGTTCCTTTGCCTGAGCCATATCTTCTTTTTTCTTTGTATAGCTTTTAATTTTTTCTGATGTCTAAACATCTGATTCTGATGCTGAATTTACTCTAATGGGCAGTTTCTTTCTCTGGCCTAGGGATTTATTGTTAAGTAGCTGTATGCTACTACTGTTCTTTGACTCTTGGTTCAACTTGTTTTAGATATTTAAGATTTCCCCTGTT
The DNA here is from genome assembly GCA_029593785.1 of Cabassous unicinctus. NCBI lineage: Eukaryota > Metazoa > Chordata > Mammalia > Cingulata > Chlamyphoridae > Cabassous > Cabassous unicinctus. The sequence goes on along the minus strand of JAQZBX010072104.1, from coordinate 10,741 downwards.
TAACTGCTTAAACAAGGGCTAAGGCCCCAGTAATAAGATATAGGCCAGTTTCCAAGGACCTTGGAGAGGGTGGCAGTAAAGGCACCTGTTTGCCTCTTTTATTATTATTTTTTCCTTTTTCATGTACTTTTGTGATCAGGCCAGCAGATGGCACTCTGTGGCATACCTCTCAGCTCATACTATATGTGCTAAGGAGGAATGCATTCATAGTAACTCTTCGGGTGGATAGGTGTACAGAAGCAATGTCCTCAGGGCTGGCCAACCCTCACAAACAAACTTTCTCAGTGGCTGTTCACCCTTGGCTGGCCACACCCTCCCTCTGCCTCCTCAACAACCAGCTTGGGGCAGTAGGGATGGTATTTGAGAAGGCAAATTATCTTTATCTCCCTGCCAGTTCTCAGTGAAAACAATGTCTGGGACCCACCTAACCTGGAAGTGTGAGAACCCTCTAATGCAGCATACCGGTTCACTGGCCAAAGTCTGAATTTGTTGTAGGCTGTGTCCCTCCTGTTCCCCTTTCTTAGGGAAGAGAACCCCTGCAACCCTCTCAGTCTGCAGCCATTGCAGCCCACAGACAGCTATTTGTTCCATAGGTGGGGGGATGGGCACTCACTGCTGCTTTTACAGCTCTTCTCACAGAGTTTTCGGCCAGCTGAGATGCCTTTACTTCACCCTTCTTTCTTCTGGGTGTTTTCTCACCTTCCACTCATGTCCTGAGCCCTAGAGCAGCCCTCCAGACAGTCTCAATCTTTCCTTTAGCTGTTTTTTTCTGGAACAGAAGTGATCTCTCTGCCTCTCTAAGCCTCTAGCTTCCCAGAAGTCCAATCAACATATTCTTAAACAACCAATGGGTTAAAAAGAAAATCAGAAGTAAAATTAGGAAATATCTTGAGGTGAATAAAAATGGAAATACAACATACCCAAACTTTGGAATACAGCGATAGCAATGTTGAGAGAGAAATTTATAGCTCTAAATGCTTACATTAAAAAAGAAGAAAGACTTCAAATCAGAGATCTAACCTCAAAACTGTAAGAACTAGAAAAATAAGAGCAAACTAAACCCAAAGTGAGCAGAAGGAAGGAGATAATGAAGATTAAAATGGAGATGAATGAAATAGGAAAAAAAACCAATAGAGAGAATCAACAAAACCAAAAATTGGTTCTTTGAAAAGGTCAATAAAATTGACAAAACTTTAGCTAGACTGTTAAAGAAGAAAAGAGAGAAGATACAAACGAAGAAAGTCAGAAATGAAAAAGAACACATTACTACTGACTCTGCTGAAATAAAAAGGATTATAGGAAGATATTATGAACAACTGTATGTTCATAAATTAGACAACCTAGGTGAAATGGAAAAATTCTGAGAAACACACAAACTACCTACATTGACTCAAGAAGAAATAGATCTCATCAAACCAATTAATAGTAAAGAGATTTAATCAGTAATCAAAAGAAAAGCAGAGGACCATATGGGGAACCATTCAGGGGAATTTTACCAAATATTCCAAGAAGGCTTAGCTCCAATTCTTCTAAAACTCTTCTAAAACATTGAAGGAGAGGGAACACTCCCAACTCATTCTACAAGGTCAAGCTCACGCTCATACCAAAGCTGGATAAAGATACCAGAAGAAAAGAAAACTACAGATGAATATCCCTTATGATTATTGATGCAAAAATCCTCAACAAAATACTATCAAACTGAATCCAACAGCATATTAAAAGAATTATACACCAGGATCAAGTGGGATTTATCCCTGCTATTCAAGGTTGGTTCAACATAAGAACATCAATGAAGGTAATACACCACTTTAACAGAATGAAAGAAAGAAAAAACACATGATCATCTCAATTGATGGAGAAAAGGCATAGACAAAATACAGCAACTTTTCTTGATAAAAACACTAAGAACAGTAGAAATAGAAGGAAACTTCATCAACATGATAAATGGAATATATGAAAAGCCCATAGTTAATATCTTACTTAATTGTGAAAGACTGAAAGCTTTCCCTCTAATTTCAGGAATAAGACAAAGATGCCCAATGTCACTGCTGTTTTTCAGTATTGTACTGGAAGTTATTGCCAGAGCAATTAGGTAAGAAAAAGAAAAATCACCTAAATTGGAAAGGAAGAAGTAAAACTTTCCCTATTTGTGGATGATATCATCCTATATACAGAAAATCCTGAAAAATCCATGACAAAGCTCCTAGAGGTAATAAATTAATTCAGCAAAGTGGCAATGTACTGATCAAAATTCAGTGGTGTTTCTATATGCAAGCAATGAACAATTCAAAGAAGAAATAAAAAAATAATTCTATTCACAATAGTAAATAGAAGGACTAAATATCTAGAAATAAATCTAAGGATGTAAAGAACTTGTACACAGAAAACTACAAAACATTGCTAGAGGAAATTAAAGAAGACCTAAATAAATGGAAGGACATTCCTTATTCATGGATTGTAAAACTAAATATCATTAAGATGCCAATACAATCCAAAGCAATTTATAGATTCAATGCAATCTCAATCAAAATTCCAGAAACCTTCTTTGGAGAAATGGGAAAGTCAATCATCAAATATATATGCAATGGTAAGATGCCCTGAATAGCTAAAGCCATCTTGAAAAAGAGGAATGAAGTTGGAGGACTCATGCTTCCCATTACAAAGTCACAGTACACAACATGGTACTGGCACAAGGACAGACATATAGACCAATGCAATAGAATTGAAAGCTCAGAAATCAACCCTCACATTTATGGCCAACTGATTTTTGACAAGATGGCAAAGACCACTCAATTGGGAAAGAATAGTTTCTTCAACAAATAGTGCTGGAAAACTGGATCTCCATTTGAAAAAAAATAAAAGAGAGGATCCCTACCTCACATCATATACAAACATCAAATCAAAATGGATCAAAGACCCAAATATGAGACCTAGAACTTGAAACTCTTAGAAGGAAATGTAGGAAAGCATCTTTAGAACCTTGTGTTACACATGGATTCTTAGACTTTATGTTGAAAGCACAAGCAACAAAAGAAAAAAAAGAAAGATAAATGAGACCTAATCAAAATGAAAAACTTTTGTTCCTCAAAGAACTTAATCATGAAAGAAAAATGACAATTTACTCAATGGCAGAAAATGTTTGTAAACCATATATCTGATAAAGGATTAATATGTAGAATAAATAACTCCTTTAACTAAACACCAAAAGACAACAACCCAATTAAAATAATGGCAAAAGACTAGAACAGACATCCTTCCAAAGAAGACATACAAATGGCCAGAAAGCACATGAAAAGATGCTCAACATCATTAGCCATGAGGGAAATGCAAATCTTACCCTCAATGAGATACCATTTCACATCCATTAGAATGGTTGCTATTGCAAAAATGGAAAATAACAAATGTAGGAGAGGATTCAGAGAAATAGGAACATGTATTCATTGCTGATGGCAATGTAAATGGTGCAGCCTCAATGGAAGGCAGTTTGGTGGTTTCTCAGAAAGCTAAGTATAGAACTACCATATGACCTGGCAATTCTGCTATTAGGTATATATCCCCCCAAAAAAATTGAAATCAGGGGCTTGGGCAGATATTTGCACACTGATGTTCAGGGTGCCATTATTCACAGTTGCCAAAATATGGAAGCAACCCTAGTGCCCATCAACCAATGAATAGATAAATAAAATGTGGTATATATACATACAATAGAATATTATTCAGCCATAAAAAAGAATGAAGTCCTGATAAATGTGACAACATGGATGAACCTTGAAGACATCTTGTTGAGTGAAATAAGCCAGACACAAAAGGATGAATATTGTATGATTTCACTGATTTGAAACAGTTAGTATAAGCAAATTCATAGAGTCAGAATCCAGAATATAGGTTTTCAGGGGACACGATGAGGTTAAGGAATGATAAGTTAAGGCTTAAAATGTATAGGGTTCCTATTTGGAATGATGGAAATGTTTTGGTAGTGTATGATGGTGACAGTAACACAATATTGTGAATGCAATTACCAGCACTGAAATATATACCTGAAAATGATTAAAAGGGAAATATTAGATTGCATATATGGTAACTGAATACAGCTTTTAAAAGAAAATCCATGGAACTACACTACACTACAGTGAATCCTAAGTTATACCATGGGCTTTAATTAATAGTACAATTATAAAGAGGTGCTATCATAAATTGTAACAAATGTTCCACACCAGAGAAAGTTGTTGTTGGTGGGGTGGTGTATGGGAATCTTGTATTTTGTGTATGATAGGTCTGTAAATCCACGAGTTCTCTAATAAAGATTTAAAAAAAAGAAGTCCACAAATACATATGTATCATATGAGCAGTGTGATTCTCTTGGGTGGGCCCAGGGCTGTATTTCTTTTTTGGGGTACCATAATTTTCTCCAGTGCCTAACACGTAAGACTAGGCTTTCTGATGGGGCATCAAGAGCAGAAACAAGTGAACTTTGGAGCAAGTAACATTCTGTTTTTCTGAAAATAGGGTAAGAATAAGGGGAATACAGAATATAGGATCTGATACTTCAGATTGTTTCTAAAATCAATGATTTCCAAATGTAGAGAGGAATTTTTTTTTACTACCATGCAATTGCCTTGGTGTACAAAAATCCAGTGGGCCCTTTCAGCTGGGCTGGAGTGGCAGAGAATTTCCAGTTTGTCTGAGTTACAAGAAATACCATCTTCTTTCCATTCTTTCATATATATATATGAAAGATATATATATATATCAGTCATTCATTGATTCATGAACTGATGCAGTCATTCATTAAGAAATATCAGTGGAGCATCTAATGCACAGAATCATTGAATCAAAGACCCTACTGTAAGGAATTCGCACTAACTGGTAATAAAGACAAGTGCACCTGTTATCAGCAACGACAGGATCAGGAAGCACAGGATTGGGAAACTGAGGAGGGATCCCCATCTGGTTTGCGATGGAGACTCTCAGGGAAACTTCCAAAAGGAGAGTTGAGCTGACTCTTGAGGAAAGATGAAGAATAACCAGTTACATTTTGATGAATAAATGAGAAAAGAAAGGAAATTTCAGGGAGAGGAAAGAGCACACGCAAAGACACAGAGATAGGAAAGTGTGGTGGGTTCACAGAGCAAAAATGAAAGGTGAAGCTATTCCAGGCAACCGTGAGTGTGGTGCCATTGAATGTCACTAATTAAATGCCATTTAGTGCTGCAAAAGAAAGAAAGAAATGCAGTTCTATGAATCCTTAATAAATCCATGCTTCAACCAGATTTCAAGACGTGTTTTCATATGCATTTAATCCCAAACTGAGAAAGGTTTATTGTTCTCCATTCTCCCGGAAATGCTCCATAGTCAAAACATCACTTGACACTCCATCTCCTTGCAACAAGCAGGATGACTGAAGCCGTATTTTGTCTTGTAGTTATGATCCATGACAATTACATTACCAAGAATAAAAGTCTTTAGGACAAGATGGACAAATTTATCACCAGCGCTTAAATCAACGCCCAGTCACTTAAATAAATATCCGTTTTGCTAAATTACTTTCTCTGTCAGTGTCAGTGAGAAAAAGAGTGTCGGAAAGCTTTTGTTTGACATTAGAAATAAAGATCTGCATAGCAGGGATGGGCAGAATGAAAAATGAATTTCTTGAATAGTTAAAATATCAACGCTATGAAGTAAGCAGAGTATTTCTGAACACCTATGCCAAAGGATTTGGCTCCAGGGTGTGAGCGAGTGTCCCAGTCACCTGGAGGGAGAAATCTGAAAGAGGGAACAGTTTAAAAAACGCAACAAAACCATCTTAACACATGTCTTGTTTGGAGCAGTTGGGAGAGTTGTGAATACCTCACAGGTGGCTTTTTAAGTGCTCTCTAATCTCTAATGAATCTGTTTTCTTCTTTCACAACTGGAGCAGCTGCCACTCCTCTCAGACTCCCCAGAGGGAATTGTTCATAAGGTACAGCCAATGGGGCGGAAATCTCTTATGAGGGGCCATTTTCTCTCTGCTGGGGTGGCCTGCCTTCTAATAAATATCCAAGCCAACGCTGTGTGGTTATTTGCATTATATGACACTGAGATACTGAGAAACCCCCAAACCTCTGCCCCAATGGCCTTTCCCCTCTGCCTTTCCTGGGCCCTTGTCTTCTCTACTACAGAACAATCTCACCGGTTTACCTGTTCAGTTGGCAGAACATCTGTTTCCCTCAGATTTGATACAAATTTTGCAGAGGCTGGTTTCCCAGGCTTTGTTCTCCCTGGATCAATCACCTGCAGCCTGAAGGCAGGGTCATGTATTAGGGACAAGGCAGCTCCTGCTCACCTCTGAAGGTCAAGAAAAACCATAAACTGACATTAAGGCAGGTTGAATCATCGCAGGAGATGAGAACCCATTTATCTGAGGGGATGGCTAAGATGAAGAGATGCTGATGGCTAGAGACAGTCTTATAGCAAATGTCCAGATGGATGAAGCGTGGAACGCTGATCCTGGCTTTTAGTCCTCTCTGCCTGTTTGAAAGTATTGCATTAGATCTCATTAGCAAATCTAATAATTTATTTAGTAACCACCTTGAGATGTAATTCTAAGTAATCTAAAAGAATCTCCCTTCCCCTCCAAAACTATATATCTTTTCCTATGCTCTATGTATTTTTTATTACAGAAGTTGTGGATTTATAGAACAATCATGCATAAAATACAGGATTCCCATATACCACCCATTTAGTAACACCTTTGCATGGGTGTTGTACATTTGTTACAATGGATAGAAGCACATTTTTATGATTATGTTATTAACTCTAGTCCATGGTTTAACTTAGGATTCACTGTGTAGTGAAGGTCCATGGATTTTTAAAAAATTTATTTTATTGCCATATATACAATCTAACATTTCCCCCTTTTTACCACATTCAGATATATACTTCAGTGCTGTTAATTACATTCACAGTGTTGTCCTATGCACATTTAATTGGTCCAAAGTATAGTAAATTGAAATTGTGTCCCCACACCCTGTCTAAGCTTTCACTTGAGCCCTAACTTTATAAGACTGTTAGGAAAGATCTAAAAGATCCAACACTTTTAGAGGAAGGAACCTACTTACCTTATAAGTCTTAAACCTCATACCTCTCAGGCCTGAGACTAGAGCTGCAAGGTAGCACTGTGGCTTTCTTGAAGGGCCGGAATGTCTCTACCAGTTGGATGTGATCATTTTGGAGGGACCTACACACTTGGATCGATGGGAGAATTTCCTTTGTGTGAAACTTAGCTCAAATGTGCTCTGGCACGCTTGATGGAGTTGTTTATGGGCTACTTCCACTTCATTTCAACCCCGACCAGCAGGTCTATGGTTGCATTTCACAAGCTATTAAAAACATGAATGCTCTTTTTCTCTCTGTGTGTGGCTTCTAACCATTTATTTTGAATATTACATATTTGGAAAAGCATTCAAAATAGAAAATGAGGGCTTTGGGGGATTCTAACTATTTTCCTGGGTAAACTGTATCTATAATCTGAAACATATTGATATTATGCAGGAATGATGACCAGAGTCGGTTGCCACAATTTTTTTCAATACTTGAAAGCTACATTTTTCTGTTTTCAAGGAATTATGCTTTGATTTCTGTTTTCCATAGACAGTAGCAGACACTCATCTCACTTAATCATTCATGACCTTCCCTGGCTATTTTTATTTTGGTTCCAGAGTTTCTCCTCCTCCACAAATACCCTCCAGAGCATACAAAATTTTTCTCAGTATTGTTTAAACCAATATAGTCCTTTTTATATGACATTCTTAGAACTTATGAAACACTTTCAGGGAACATTTTATCATTTGATCCTCCCCTAAACCCTGTGAAATAGTTATTGTTCTCATCTCCTTTTCACAGATGAGGAACTGGAACTTCAGAGAGTTCCTGAAGTCCACACAAGGCGAGATTTATACCCAGGGCCTCTGTCTACAAGCGCTTGTGCTGCTTAGTCATTCATTCATTCATTCATTCAGAAAGTAATAATGTGCCAGAAAGATAAAAGAGGCATGTCCCTGCCTCTCCATACTTCAGCGACTCTGAGAAATCCAATGCTACATGTTAGGTCTGCTGGTAGAGTTTGTTTTGTGGGCTTGCTCTGGGAGGCAGTAGTTACCTGTGATTGTGCCTGCCAGGCCACATTTGACTAGGCTGCAGGTTCACAGAATACTGAAGCTACCATGAGTACTTGTGCATATGTTTCCCTAGGCTTATTGTCTTTTCCAGTGAAGGTTTCCACTGGTGGTGGCAGGTCCATGTGGGAGTGACTCACTAGCTCATCCATTTGGATCAACTGACAGTGTCTTAACCACAACATGGTGCTCACATCAAGACACACACAATGCTTCCTTTTTCCCTCACCCTTCCCTAAGCTTATTGTTAATGGCTGCTTATTTTATTTTTCATTAGAAAGACAATTCTGCTCATGTCCTCCATGTTCCAGCCAAGGGCTGGCTAACATTTTCCGTAAAGTGCCACAGGAGCAAGAATAGGGAGGTGAAGCACTTGCCTCAGGTGCAAAATTTATGGGGATGCCAAAATAAAAACCTCAGTAATCAAATTAAGTAATATTTTAATGTAATATTTTTAAAAAATCAAAATAAATTCAATAATCCAAGATGAACTAAATGTCAAAATGTTAAATAAAGACAGGCTCATCCTATTGGAGCCTGAGTCAACAAGAAAAATCAGTAATGCTGATCCTTTGCTAGAGCTTTGAAATCCTACACAAGATTTGCTCTTTATTTAGCCTCATCAGTCCTGAGAGACCTCAAAACTCTGCTTTATATGCTCTTCCTCAGCAGTTCTCCCTGGGAAGTCTCTCTGCTGTAAGCACGTCTCACTGCTCCTAACAATCCCCCAAAATTGAAAAACTCAACTTTCAATTTTCAAGGGAACCCCAGAGTCTAGAAAATGCCTCTGAGGTTTTCCTGTAGCAAGTGGCCATTCCTTTGAGCTGGGAAGGCAGGAGAATTTGGCTTCCTGTGTCTTATAAACCTGCTGGATACCTCATGATACCTCTTGATGCATTCTTGTTTGGCCTCAAAGCCAGAATTCAAAAGGTGTGCTTCTTTCCCATTATTCATATTTAACCTATTTTGGATAATAATAATAATAAATATTATTATTAATAAATAATAATAAATATGTCTAGTTTATTTATCACATCCTCTTTATAGGTTTCAAGATGCAATATAGATGTTAATTCCAACCAAACTTGTTGAGGGGAGAATCGAGGCTTCCCCATTTGATGTCACTCAACTGATGAATATGTTTGCTTTGGTTCCCTTTCTGTTGGTTATTAACTAAATAAAAGAAGATGGAGATGAGCTGTGCAGCCAGTATTATGGGGATGTCGTTCAGGGTGTCCAGTTCTCAGCTGGGAGTCCCAGTTTAGGCTGTACGATATACACAAGTGAGGTGCTAGCTGTTTTCTTATAGATTCACATCTTTACATGAATCAACATCTTAGCATTAAGAGCTCTTTACAGCCATGCCCTCTGCTTGCCCTGGAATGGGTCTTTGTGAACCCTGCTCTGATGGGTTAATAGAGCTTAATACGTGGACTCTTTCTTATATATGCAACCCCTGAACCACGTCTTGCCTGACCTTCAAGATGGAAATCCATTCCAATCATGGTGAGCTCAATGGACAGGACCTGGCACTATGGCCCCTTCTTCGGTTTCTGCGGCTGGCTTCTGCAGCACCGCTTGGCAGAACTATGACCTTACGCTGGAAGAGAGTACTTTAAATCTGAAGTCTCTCGCAATTTCAGTAAGAATCTTTGTCTGAGAAATGTGTGGATTAAGATTATTTTTAATTTTTCTTATTATATTAGGAAATATATTGATTATGAGCGATGAGTAACCATGATATGTAATGATACATGTCGTGATAAGGTAAAATAGATGCTGCATGTAAGCATTTGCATAATCATGTATGCATATAAGTCTATTTAAATGAGTTGTTCTTTGACTCTGGTATATCATATTCAGTACTTTCTACTTGTTGAGGTTAATTGCTCTTGAGTTGTGTTTTGGAGGCCAAATTAAATGATTTTATAAAAGGGACCAGTTCATAAATGTGCACTTTTAATACATCCAGGGAGCTCTTTATTCTCTAAAATGCAACAGGACAGACTGAGCTACTCCCCAAGGTTATGTGGACTTGAAGGACTGATTCCCTGAGTTCTAACTGGAGTCCCCCAAGAGTAACACACTAGAGTGAGAGCACCAGGATTACCAGCGGAAGGGAACAGCTTCTCTTGTAGCCTCAGGCCAGCTAAAATCTACATTACAATAAATATTCCAACCATTTAAAAAAACAGAAAAGGCAGAGATAGCTCTCAAGCTCACAGCATCCCCTCCACAGTTTCTGCCATTCTCCCATCATACTTCAGTGGCTTGAAAATGATAAAATCAGTGCTATCTTGTGAAAAACACTACTATTTCTGTCCCCTGGTTTTCTGTCTGTCCTTTTCTCCTTCCCTGTTTGTCAAAATAAATGTCCTTCTTTGAATTATTTTGGGATCCTTTTAAGAATGGCTCCCACAAATTACCCACAGATTAAACAAGAAACCACTTTTTCTTCAAGACTATACTTTGGCAGAGCTATGTGAATTGATGGGTGCCCCGGCTTGCCTGTTTTGAAATGCACAGCAAACCAGGGAAGTGAAGCCAGTTGGCAATTCATAAACTCCAGCCATGATCCCCCAGCGTGG
>JAQZBX010072103.1:0-15127 GCA_029593785.1 Cabassous unicinctus | reverse complement strand
GCACTATTAATTTGCCATTTGGTTCAAGGAAAATGTTTTTCAGCGAAGTTGTTGGCATCTTAAATCAAATATTCTTCTCATCCACATGATATCATATTAACAGTCTTTTTTTCCCCCTTCCAATTACATTGCGTCCTTATCAAAAAGCTTTCTTGGAGTCCATCAAGGTGGGAGGACAGAAAGTTTGATAAGGAGGTCATTATAACAACTCATTTAGAAGATATAAAGTGATCTATCCTTTCATCATTTACAATATATTGATTATTTAGCAATTCATTTTCCCCTTTTGCTCTATTCCTACACCCCAAATATGTGGTAGAAAACTTTGACCTTGCTGAGAGAAATAATAATGCAACATATCTGCACCATCTGTGTGATTAATACTGCCGTCTGAAAGGAACTCCTCAAGTGGCAAGATACAACTAAAATGCATGAACACACTGAAGAACTCTTTGCCTTGTTCACCTTCTTTCTAAATAATTCATCAGTTTAATGATAATGGCATTCAAATATCATAATTACAACAGACTCTTTAAAAAACATCAATTCCAGGGCCAAAATGGAGCAACCAGCCCCCACTTCTTTTCCCACCATTAGCTGTTAATGCCAAAATATGATCTTTATTCATTTCACTGACATAATATAAAACCAATGTAGATTTCCCATTTTTCATAAAATTTTCATCTGCACTATTAGTTTCACTGATAGCAGACTGCAAAATGTTGTTAAGCTACAAGATGGAAGGCATGCAAAAACCTCAGCATGTTAAGAAGCCATAAAATTTTATTCAGTTCATTTACTGCTACAGTCCAGTAACCCTATAGTGAGAGTGTGCTATTTTTATTGTGTATTTATTTAAAGGTTGAATATTCTGTTCCCTGGACTAGCTATCTAACAGAGTTAATCTGGATCCCTAATATACTGAGTTGTATTTTACTTTGGGGTTTATCATTTCCTTAAAAGAGTTTCTGTGTTTGGGTTGTTGTGCAAGAGATGATAACAGAATATTGCAAACAAAAGCATGGCTATGGATAGGTGGTTCATTTGTGCTCAGAATTAAACCACCAGAGTGATACTGAGAAGAAAGATTCTCTTTCTCTTCCTCTTTCTCCATCTTAAGTCTCTTCAGAAGCAAATCTCTGTGCACAGTGCAGTGAAATGCAGTGTAAAAGAGCTTGTATTGTATGGTCTGGCATTTGGCTGGAGGTGCTTGATCCTGCAGAAGCCAGCCACGTTTTCATTTACTGCTTTGGCAGTATGTTTTAGGAGTTTGACACATATAGGTAAAATCTTTTTAGAATAACCTGAGGCAGGATATATTTTAGGTCTACTAATGAAACAATGGCCATCTAAAGCTACCTTGTTTTCATACCAGATTGAATAGTGTAGCATAGTATAATAATTATATTACGTTATGATATATGATATGATATGATGTATGATAATATATGATATATAAGTTGCAGCATGAGCATGCAGGTAGAAAAGGGATTCTGTGCATATCAGGTTTGCCATTATATGGGATATATCCACATACCCCAAGAGGCTTTCACAGACTGCCCTGACAATGGAGAATAACTGTTATACCAGGGGTGACTCTGCTATGTAGGCAAGCAAATTGTGCAGTAGAGCCAGAAAAGCACAAAGAAGGAGAACAGAAGGGACAGTCTCAGGTTTTCTCTGTTACAGACCAGGGCATCAGTTGCCCTAAGCTTCGTAAACTCCCAAGAAACAAGCCCATTCCTGTGTATCTTTACTTGGGTCCCAGCAGTAACCATTTGCCTGCTCAATCCCAATTAAAGTCCACACAGAACCCCCAGATGCAGTAAAGTAGCAACAAAAAGTTCAATAGCAGCCAGACCCAACAAATGATCTACAAGATCCAGAATACATTCTTTCTGTGCTAGTGGCTTGTGAGGAACCTAGAAGGAAAGCCTGTCCCTACCTGGTCCCCTCATCTATAATATGGGCTGATAAGAGATGCTATGCCAGTCACAATGTTTTCTCATGAAAGTGAAAACTATGGGGTTGATAAAAGCAAAGTGTGCATTTTTAAGGCACATGAGAGAGAGATTTAAATCACCAGAGATATTCTGTATTTATTCATTCCAAAGAGGTACAAAGGCTCTGTCTGGGTAGCATTAAAGAGTAAAGGTTCAAAAGGAATATGTGAGAGCCCTTAGGAGACAGGAAACATAAGAATGCATTAAAATGAGTTGAAGAATGTGTCCCAAAATAGCCAAATAATGACTATCCATAGTTACTATCTTGTTAGCATCGATTGTAGAATATTTGAGGACCTGAGAGAATCAATGTATATGGTAAACAATCACCTCCTAAACTGAAATGTCAGAGATACGATACAGAATAATGAATATAAAATCTAGACAAAACTAATGACCAAACAAGATAAACAAATTAAAACAGATAAGCCACGGATGGTGAGTGACTAACGATTGAGTTAGGCATAATCCCTGTGAATATCTGTCCATTCGAACAGTCTTTCCTGACATGAGCTGACAGCTGAACCCTGCATGCCTCCCTTTAGGTTCTGTGATATAAAATCTGGGCTGTGGATGCTGAGATGCAGGAGCCAGGGATTCAGGCAATGATGGGGAAAATCATTTACAGATTTTTACATTTTACATTTCATGATCATTCACCTATCATTTCACCTATCAATTTCACCCATCAATTTCATCTATCATTCTCAGATATGAAAGGCTATATACTCTGCTTAGTGTGCACTTGGTACAGGGATCTTGTGCTCAGAGAATCCCCTCACTCCCAAATAAAAAAAGATTTCTGAACAGGGGTTTATTTTGTTCTTTTCTGGTATGCTTTAATTTTTTTTAAAAAGTAGGTGCTAGAAATCCTATCTGATATCTCTTCTAGTTCTTTATTTAGGGTGCCTTTCCTGATTTTCTATTTTGAATTGATTTGTGGGCCTCTTTTTGTAGTTAAATGCGTCAGCAGAGATGGGAATGTTGGTGGATCTCATTGGACCTGGGTCAACATTGTTCTGAAATAAAACGAGCCAGTATGCCTTAATGGTGCACTCCATCACAGAAAAACCCTCCTTCCAGGCTCATACGTTTAGCAAGCCCTTATATCCTAAGAGGGCATCATTAGTCAAAACTGGGATTTCGGCACTGACCTCTACAGTTCCCTTCTTTGCCCCAGGGAGTGGGTGTCTCTTGATGCCTTGTGTTGTTTTTTTTCACCTTGCAATGTTCACTGCTCCCCTTCTACATCCCATATTTTCATATATAACCTATTAGATTTTTTTCTCTTTATTCTCCTCTCTTCAAAACTAGAATGTTATGGGTCTCATTTCTTATGAAGTTTCTTTCAATTAGGGGCTATCAGAGTGGAAAAGATCTCATATTAATTTAAAGTATGCAGGTAACAAATAGTAACTGAGAGCATTTCTCTTCCTAGAGATATTTGTCAAGAGCAGGAATCCCTCCCTTATGCTGAAAAAAGAATTAGTATCTAAATGTGAGAATTTCCCATGAAATGGCAGGCAAGTGGCAAGAATATATTTTAGTCAGAGCTTCTTATCTGCATACCATGTGGAGAATACCTACTGTATCTGCATGACTTTTTTTTTTTTTTAGATTGAAGTGTACTAGGAGCTAAAAAGCAATAAGAATTTGTTCAGTAGCCTAGGCAGAAGGAAACTTTAAAACTATGACAGAGAGTAAATGAAATATATTGTATATAATATTTTCATTTGATATTGTTCTAGCTACAACATAGATTTCAAAACATTGTTTGGTTATGAACTTGTCCCTAATAGCTGGAGAGATATCTGACTCACCTTTTATGTGCACCTGGCAGGTGTTATGATGGGCATTAGCAAACTAGAAAAGGTGGCACAAAATTTGTCCCTGACTTTACATGAAGTGATCAATGACACCACCTCAGTCCTGGAAGGCATTCATGTCAGCTTCACCTCACAGGCTATTATTGAGGATGGTAGAATTACCCTACACTTCTTCCTACCAGGCCAACACAGAGTCTGTGCAATAACTAATACATCCTGCTGCACCTACTTTGTACCTTGGGTCAAGTGGAAAGGTCAGTACAGAAACATAAGGAGAAAGCAATCTGGCTTTCTAAGATAGACCTTAAGGGTTTATGGGATTTGTGCAGCTGGTTGGGAAAAGGACCTTGGGACATAGTTGAAGTCAGACACTACAGGTTGACCCCATTATGCTGCTTGGAGTCCTGTAGGTATTAGCCTTAATGAAAGGTAGTATAAAATCAATTAAACAGAGTTGGCCCTGGCCTCTGTTGGTCAGATTATTAATCAAAATGGTCATTGGAGTAGTGTACTCATGGGAAAATTTGCCAGAAACCAAGATGGTGTAGAAACAATGGGTAGATATTCCTATTTTCACAGACAATTCTCCATGGATCTCTTGCATTTCTGCATGTGCTATAAGCAAATAACACTGATTGCTCTTGTTCTGGATTATCTTACCAAGGATGTTTGTACAGTGAATTGCCTTGAAAAATAGAGCTAGTGTCTCCCTCCAGTATAAAGAACAGGTTTACTTACTGCCTTGGAAGATCAGATGGTATCTCCCTCTGGAGCAAAGTGCAATCCTGCTTATTGTCCAGGAGAATAAAGTTGATGTCTCCAACTGGTGTTAACGGCAGGCCTACTCATTGTCCATTAAAAAAGATTTGGATTCCCCAATCTCAGGTTTCCTTTCCTAAAATGAAACCTACTGTGTGTGGGGATTACTTGACTCTCTTTGTGTCACCATTTGGGAATTGGGGCTAGGAAAACCAGCACAAGAAAATGTTGATATTCTCACTACTACTATTGTTCTGAATAATAAAGTCTTATGTCTATGACTCAGTGGTCTCATGTCTTCAACCAGCAACCATGAAACTGTGGCAAACTGTTAGCTTATAAGTAGGGTAAGATCACAAGCCCTTCATAGTTCCTGACAGCCCCCAACTGAGTAGTACAGGATTATTTTCCTACAGAAAACCATAGTCATTTTGAGGATTCATTATTAATATTTCTAATAAACTGAGCCTTCCATACTTGCAATAAAAATATTTAAAATGTATGCAATAGTTGAGGCCACACTCATTCAGATGAGGAAAACTGAGGCTCAGATTTATTGATCTTAAATAAAACAGTTATTTAGTGGCAGAATTTGAACAGATAGTTTTTCTGGTTTTCTCTACCGTGCTCTTTCCAGTATATTCCATTGACTATAATAAAAATAAAACTCCAAAGTCTACTTTAGTCTCACATATATATATATATATCTAATAGATGACTTTTTAATGAATAAAGCATGAAAATGGGAAAACCCATATCATGAGGGAGTAATGGGTTCACTTATAGCTTAGGTTGGCACAGACCTTGGGTTGGTTCCAGCAGTGATTTTCAAATCATGGATGGGAACACTTTTTTCAAGGCACATTTTCCTCTTGACTAGCTGCAGCAACATTTGCAAATGCTCTGAAGTTATTGCCGGACCTGAAATATGTCATATGAATAGACAACTAGAAATAGTTGCATTCATCCAAACTACAGGATTAGTTTCAGCCATCTTTTACCCTCTTGGGGAAATCTTCTCTAAAGTGACAATAGTTTCACCTCATTTTTCATTTTATTTTGAGCCTTTACACTCTTTTCTCTGAAAGCCAATAGCTTATTTTATGTTTTCGCTTCTTGGTTGCTGTGCTTCTCAGAATAGACTGTGATATATTCTGTATAACAAACAACCTCCAAATCTCAGAGGCTTACAACAAATTTCATTTCTTGCCCAGGCTGCATTTTCACTATGAGCCTTCTGGAGGTTTTGTCCTGCTTTATCCTCGCTTTGGAATCTGCGCAGACCAAAAGTCCACCGCTGTGAACACTGTAGATGGCCATGGCATCGGCTTCTAGAACTTTTGTTTTGGAGTAACATCACTGCCATGTAACATGGTCATACCCAGCTGAAGGGGAGAGGGAAGCCCAACTCTACCAGATGCAGTGGAAATTTGTGGTGAGCAGCCCCTAAGAGCAGCCACAGATCTGTGTTTGACTGCAGAGCTCTGTTGGTTGCCTAAGGTTTGAGTGCTTCCTCCCCTTCCAGGGCTTCACCTTGTATTTGGGCTATCTTGTTGGTTGCATTAATAAACTTTTTCCAAAATATTTCAAATTACTGCAATGAAGAATTAGTGCATGATGTTATGTAACAGAAGTGTGGTTGAGGATTTTAAAAGTGTACAGTCAGAAGTGGTGAGAGGTTAGAAAGGTTGAAGGAAAGCAAAGGAAAAGGCTGATGGGTGAAGATGATGTAGAAAAAAAAGAGGGAGTTAAAAGAGAAAGGGAAAGAAAAAGAAGGAAAAGGAAAGAAAGCAATAGGGGTTTGAGAGGAGGAAATATTAAAAGAAAAGAAAGCCAGTAGGAAATGAACACGGCAAAACTTGCACATTTTAACATGCTTAGAACTCCTTGGGGGGTTGTGGGAAAGTATGAAAGCCTGTAAGACATTATTTAAATCTTATGATGTTGTACCCGAGGGCTGAAACCAAGTCCTGGGCTCATCCTCTCCAGTTCCCTGCTGACTTAAAGAAAAAAAATATATTTTAAAATGGTAATAGAACAAAAGTTCTGAATCTCCAAGCAACTAATGAACACACACATAAACTCTTTAAATTTCTCCTCTTCCCAAGGGCTCAATTTTTCTTAGAAGGAATAAAATGTGAGAATCCAGCTGAGATCTGAATATTTCCTCCCAACTTTACAGAAAAAATAGGTAGAACATTGCTGGCCCCAAACTTCAAATATGGAAAGACCAAAATGACACTTCAATGAGTAGAGGAATTCTTAAATATATTCCTTGGTTGCAGGGATTTTTTTCCTCCATTCATCTCTTTATTCTCTGAGGGATGGCTTTTTAGGGGTGTGTGTGTGTGTGTGTGTGTGTGTGTGTGTGTGTGTATGTGTGTGAGAGAGGGAGAGAGAGAGAGAGAGAGAGAGCACTTGGGAATCAGCAGTGTGCTGGAGTCTGCTCATCCATAAGTCAAATGAGCCGTGATAGGAGCACTGATACCATTGAAATCAGCAATGCCACAAATCAGGGCTATTTTCACCCCCCAGAGAGTTGTTTGCTAAACATTTACCAGGACACCACTGGACAGGCTAAGAAGAAAAAAATGACAAATTAAAAGCAAGAGAAAAGAGGAAAAATCTTGACAGGGAAAAAACAAAGAGACAGGAGAGGGTTTAGTTTGGAAGAAGAATAAAGAAAGTTGAGCTGTCCTAAATGCCAGCCCAATAAAAGTCTCCCTTTTCATAAATCAAGGTTTGTATATTTCTGGAAGTTTTTGGTTCTTCATTTATTTTAGATCAGTTATAAGCAAGTGAGTATCAAGCAGCCATCCCTATACCTTCCTGTGAGTCAGTCCTCATCCCCTGCTGGTACAGAGTGAGCTGCTAAGGGTGGAAAGCAGGGCAACACTCCTGTGCTCTGGGTACATGATTCTGGCCTCACTGAGCTTCAGAAGCAATGGTCCTTCCATCTGAAAGACAAGCAGATTGCCCACTCGATCTGGTTTTAGAACCATGGGAGTACAAATTCAGTGATATGTATAACCCCATAATGGAAGCCTCTATTCCTTAGAGATTTGTTCTCTGTTTTTAAATGCAAAGTATCTGACTCGTTAACACTTTAATCATCTAAATCTAAGTTTGAAAGAGCAGCTGGTTTTTTATAGATGGGTAAAGAGATGGCTGAAAGATCCAAATGCCAAATTTGCTCATTTTATTTTTTTCCCTAGGTTTTGCAGATCCCTCCACTTATAAATGTGAAAACAAAAGGAGGAGAGAATAAATAAATAAACATACAGGTAGGTATTGATTTTAGTATTAAAATTAAATGATGTAAAGCAACACAGAACAAATTGTAGGTCACTGCTTTGTTTTGTTGTTTGTTTTTTGTTTTTTGTTTTTTCTTCAAACAGGCTGAAGAATTTTATCAATGCAGGGATGAAAAGTAGCGTAGGCCCCTGAGGGATGTGTATGCTTTCCAAAATCTCTCCCGAGTATGGTTTATTGCAGTTTCAACCTGCAGGTGGCGTCCTAAAATAATAGGAACACATTAGCAGAGAACAGAAGCCTGAAAATTCCTGCAGTGAGAGTCCTAGTCTTCCAAAAGACCAGATGACTTCCAGAGTTCCAAAAGCTGAGGTTCTCTCACCATTCTTGAAGACCAAGACAGCAGATGCTTTAGGATCTGGTTCTTGGATTGGTCTATGCACTTCAAGCCTCTGAAAGGGGAGCACAAACAAAAGGATCAGCACACATTGGTATGAATAATGATAGAATATGGAGTTTCCAATCCAAGATAGTGTCTCTCTAGTCTAAGATTCCTTCTTTTAAAATGAGGCTATTCTAAGCATCATTTGTAACTCTAGTGTTTCAGGCTGTCAAAGGATGAGAACTCAGAAAAATTGGTGTCTGACCAAAAAGCCTGGGGTTAGAGCCACAGCGCTGTCGAATTATAAGAAGGGACCTTGAAAGTTCCATTCCCTTGCCTCCAGGCTAGGCAGGTGAACATCAAACCAAAAAAGAAGAAGAAGAAAAAAAAGATTTCATGTCTTCTACTGCTAACCCATATCAATGTTTAATGACTTCCATATACATTTCCTTTCACTCTTTCTACTTCTTGCAGAAACACAGTGCTTGTGTTTTCTTTGTTGTTATTTAGGGAGGTACAAGGCACAGACAATCTCAATGTACATTGTTATTTTTCAGTGTGTGTTTGGGGATTGAATCATGCCCCCCACTAAAGGCATGTTCAGGTCCCAGCCCCTGGTCCTGTTGGTGTGAACCCATTTGTAAATAGGAACTGTAAAGATGTTACAAGTTAAAGTTTGCAAAAATTGAATGAGGGTGTACCTTAATCCAATATGGCTAAAGTCCTTATGAGCAGAGGAAGTTGGATGCAAAACAGAAAGCCATGAAAAGAAGCCAGAAGTCAAAGGAACTCAAGACCAATCATAACATCTAGTTTGTGGGCTGGTGTCCCATTGGCTTCAAGGTTGGCATTAATTACCAGACTCCTACCATGGTACCGCTGGTGGAGACCTGGCCAAGGTCCAGCGAGCTGTGTGCATGCTGAGCAACACCACAGCCATTGCTGAGGCCTGGGCTCGCCTGGACCACAAGTTTGACCTGATGAATGCCAAGCGTGTCTTTGTTCACTGGTACATGGGTGAAGGGGTGGAAGAAGGAGAGTTTTCTGAGGCCCATGAGGACATGGCTGTCCTTGAGAAAGATTATGAGGAAGTTGGTGTGGATCGTGTTGAAGGAGAGGGTGAGGAAGAAGGAGAGGAATATTAGTACCCATTTCTCTCAGCCCTATAGCATGTCACACTCCCAGTACTTCAGCTTCTACATTAGCTGACAAGGCATTTAAGCTTTCTGATTAGGTTGTCTTCACTTGATTGTGATCATGACTAATTTTTCCACATGTACCTGTAAACTTTTCCATCATATGTCACAGTAAAGATGTTAAGAAAATTTAAGGGGAGCCAGTGTAGCTCATGTGGTTGAGTACTGGCATACCACATATGAGGTCCTGGGTTCAATCCCCAGCTCTGGTAGCTAAAATAAAGAAAAAGAAAAAAAAAAAAAAAAAAAAGAAGAAGAAGAAGAAAAGAAAGAGGGAACTCAGAAGAGAAAGGAGAAGACATTTCTATGTGCATTGCCATATGACAGAAAAGCCAAGGACCAAGGCTTACTGCCAGTCAATCCTAGAATGCCACAGTGTTTGGGGAGAAATCATCAGCTTGATGACACCTTGATTTTGGACTTCTCCTGGTATCAAATGGACCAATCAATTCAATTCCCATTGTTTAAGCCAATTCATTGCATGTTATTTGATTTAGCAGTCATGGGAACTAATAAACCATATTGGAAGAGTAGGTATCCCACAAAGGGCCTATCATAACACTGGACACATAAAATAAGTTCTACTACTTATTTAAACTGCTGTTTTAGTTTCCTAGGCTGCTCAAGCAAATGCCATGAAATGGGTTGGCTTAAGCAATGGGAATGTATTGGGTTACGGTTTTGAGGCTAAAACAAAGTCCAAATCAAGTCATCATCAAGGCGATGATTTCTCCCCAAAGACCAGCATTCTGGGACTGGCTGCCAGAAATCCTTGGTTCCTCTCTCACATAGCAAGGTGCATAGTGGCGTTTCCTGGTCTTCCCCTTCTCTTCTGAGTCCATTGATATAGTTTCTTGTTTCCTGTAGCATTCTCTTTTTCTGTCTAAATTTCATTCTCTTATAAAAGACTCCAGTAAGAGGATTAAGATATCCTGATTGAGGTGGACCACACCTTAACTGAAGTAACCTCTTCAAAAAGTCCTACTTACTTAGACAGGAATGGATAAAATTTAAGGACATGTTTTTCTGGGGTACATACAGTTTCAAATCACCACAGCTACACACTAAATAATTGAACCTGCACTCTCTGCTGCTAGTAGTTACTCTATTTGTTTTGGAGGTCTTGCTCATTCTGAGGTTGACTGCACCCCTCCACATCTCCCCACTCTTTCCAGGCTTCTTCAGCATCTGCACAGCTCTTGTCACACACAAATGTGCATACACAAACATCACCTCTCTCAACCTCAATTATCCCTAAAGGCCTCCCTCAGACTCCACCTCCATACTCAAAGCCCTTGTTTTCAGGCATCCTATCTTCTTCCAATCCCTCCTGGAATACATCCTGGTTTTAGGACTATTTGCCCATCCATATTGTCTTGTCCTAAAATTTGACTCCATCTTTGCATAGAACTTATTTTCTCATTTTATATTTTGAGCAGCTCGGGAATATAGACCACAGTTTGTTTACCTTTGTACCCCCCACAGTGCCTAGTACAGCTCTATGTATATAGTGGGCTTGCAGTGAATATTTGTTGAAAAAATAAAGGAAAGAAACAATCCATCACTCAAGTAATCAGTTCTCTAGCTAAGTGACAGTGGGTAATCATTTGAAAGATATAATAATTGTCTTTCACAGAATCTTTTGTGGAGAGAATATACAATCTCCATGTGATTAGGGAAGTCTTTCTCCCACTTGATTACTTATTCTGAGTGAAATTTACATCATTTCTTGAGGTCTTCTGCTCAGATTAGATTGAATTCAATTGGCTCCTTGATTTACACACCTATTAGACTCTTCCTCAATGCTGGATATTATGTATACAAAGAAAAATGTCAAAGTCTTTGCCCTCAAAGGATTCATGCTGCAATGTGGAGGACAGAAAATAAATTATTGGAATACCGCAAAGATGCTTTTAAAAGGTATGTGAAAAATGGTGTTGGGCACAGAAAAAAAGAACATTTTCTAAGTTTTGCTGTGGGGTAGGCAAAGGAGGGCCTCAAAGAGATGGGGTTAACCATTTAGTTTAGATTCTTTCCTTGCATATAAATGACATTGGAATAAATGAATAAATAAATAAGCTTATTATTTAATGGAAGAAATAAATTCTTTAGTCTAAACTGACAGTTATCTAACAGTATCTTAAAATATGTAGCCCAATGTGTAAAATAGTGGAAGTACAGATACTGTGGTTACTAAGAGGAAAGGCTTCATTCCACATCCCCTTCCTTTTTTTCCCCCTGACCCAAGAAAGAATCTAGAAGCACAATTAAAAACCATTGATTGGACTAAGATTTTAAGCAAAACTAACAAGTATCTATTAAATCATCAAGAGAGAATAGCTGAGTTACAACATGTCCATGAAGTCCTGAAGTAAATAATTTGGGAAATGCACCCCTTCCCCCCCCATTTACTGTAAGATGAGAATAAAGTTTTAAAAAATGTAATAAATATGGAGAAGACCTCCTTGATCCATCAGGCGTTAGGGAGATAAATCTCATAATTCCAAGTGGTGATATAATGTGAATTTATAAAATTTTGGACTAAGACATATGCAGATGATGGCACTAAAATGGATAATCAAGGAGCATCTCTATGAAGAACATCCTTTCTAAACTTTGAAGTTTCTGCTAAATGAACAAGCAAACAAAAAACAAGCATTTCTCAAAATCTAAAATAGAGGCTTGACACTTATCAGAGTCCTGGCCCAGATCAGAAAGAACCACACGGGTGACTTGAGGGCATTTTCTCTGTTTCAGAATGTTCAGAAATTGGGAAATGAATAGATGGATAGAAACATTGGCATGGTTTTCTACCCCTAAGCGAGATTCTGTCTTCTTCTGTCTGCTGCTTTTAAGTAAAGTTGCCTTTTCCTCTTGATACCATCATGAACACAGAGTCAATCCAAGTATAAGCATGCATAAGTCATTCATTCAGTTTTTGGCCTCAGGAATCCTCCCTGGGTCATACCTTTCAAGGTTTTAGACAAAGAAGCCAGTTGGATTGGCTGCACACAAAATTCATAAGGTTCAGAAGTAATGGGAGTTAACTTTGACCTTTCCTAAAACTATGAATCTAGCTATATTCATCTGAAGGAGGTGTGTACTCCAGATATTGCTTCATTGTGCTGTAATTAATGACTGGGGAAAAAAGGCATCAAGATGTTGGCTTGAAACTGCAAATTACTAGGAACAATTGCTTGTTTTATATTCTGTTGTTTACAAATTGTGTGTGTTTGGGGGGACAAAATAACAACCTTTAAGGAATCTTTTTTAAAAAAGAAAAGGAATATCAGGGAAGAGTGTTGTTCTCTGTATTGCAAAGGCTCTGAAATGGAAAGAACTTGGATCTTGTGTTTTTTTGTTTGTTTTTTTGTTTTGTTTTTCCCTTTGGGCCATCTGCAAGTGAAGCAGTATAAATTGGTTTAATCAATCAATAAGAATTTGCAATTCTATGCTAAGTATGATGAGAGAGAGTAAAGACCAAAAAAGACAAAAAGGTATTCTGTGAAATTGGGGGCATACTGAAGGTGGGTTTTAACTGCTCCTTTGATCAAGCAGTCAGACACCTCCTACTGGCTGAATACTTAACCTGTCCCTCTTCTAAATACTCCTCCACATTGACAGGCAGAGGGGAAAGATTACCCTCTGGCCAGTGATTCTAATCTGGGGTCTTTAGACTTTCAATACTGTGTGTTAGGACCTACCAATCATCTATAACATGAAAAAAAAATTGGGGGGGGGTAACTAAGAAAAGGATGCTCATATTTAGATAGTGTCAGATTTCTTTGTCTTGGGTAAAATATATCAACTCAGTGGAATGACTGTGGTTGAGGAGGGTTAGCGTCTTTGGATCAGAAATTTTGGCAATTATATACCTGTGAATAGTAAAAATATCCAAACTCACATTGCTAAATAAAATTATTTAAAACATGGTGGCATCAGAGGAAAAGGTGTGGGGGGGTGGGTGGGGGGTGTGTGTGAGTGTAGACCAGAAACCACTACCCTAAGTGCATCCTCCTTGGTTTTAATTCGTCATGGTATTTCTTCCAAATCTTGAGCTAAGATATGAATTTAAATTTTCTTCTCTGTCCCAATTTGTATTTGCAGAATATATCCCTGGATTTACTATAATTGATCAACAAAGGCTACTCTGACGCTGATCACAACAATCTATGTAAGTGGATGGGAACACCCATCAATGCAAGCCTTTTGAGGAAATGGTCTATCCTAAGAGATGATGGAGAAATGTGCCAAATACTGTGATGTTTCCATCCTTTTGTCTGGAAATCAAGGGAGTCTCTCTCATATGTGAATGGTACAGTAATATGAAGCTCTTCTCATTGTCCAAGCACCTCCTTTTGAAGCTCAATGTCCCAGGTGGTATGGAGCAAGGTTCTAGATGGTATAAAATCACAGAGACTTTTCTTGAAAGATCAATATTTTCCATTATTTGAAATAAAATATAAACACGTTTTAAAAATTCAACACAAGTCTTCGAAGAAGCTAAGTGATTATGGTCAGCTCCCTAAGTCCAAGTGCTTAAATCTCCTGATACTGCATGTTCACTTTCCTATAACTTTAATAAAATTATTCACTAGCATTTATTGAGCCTATGTGCCAGTCTCACACTTAACCCCTCCACTTGTTGTTATTTCGTTTAATTCTCACAACAATCCTAGCAGATAGGTATGATCACTCCCATTTTAGAGGTGTGGAAACTAAGTCATAGAGATATTAAGTCACTTGCCTAAAGTCACTAATACTACACAGCATTGAGATTCAAAGTCAGTTTTCTTCAATCCCAAGGTCTCTTTTCTTGGTAAAATTCACTCATTCATTTATTCATTTTTTAAAATTGGGAATTATTGACTCACTACTTATAACAAGAATTAGAGGTTCCGCAACCTTAACTCTAGACTCAGATCTACCATAAACCAGTTGTAAGATCTGGAACAAGGTGTGCCCTGGTAGAGAGCTAGTCCACGATATTGTGCCAGTCCCCACCTCCAAATAACAAACTGGAATTCTGGCAATTACAACATTTCCTTGGAAATTTGATTAATGTCAATCAGTATGCCAGGATACACTTAAGGATGGGTTAAATTAAAAGAATTGATTTTAAATCATGTTATTTTGAGGACTGAAGATAAGATCTGTACTCAAGCTGACTCCAGTGTAAATATCAGAAGGGTGACTTTATACCTGCCTTAACCAACATGCTCACATGCTGCCTTATGCTTCCATATAGGTCAAATAAAAACTAAATAGAAATCATGTTCTTGGTTGAAGGGTCTTGTTACTTTCATAAGGGTATATGGGTTCCTAACCCTTTCCTGTACACACTTCCTCTCCCTGCCCAAATCTCATTTAGTTCCATTGCTTCGAAAACCATCTACATTATATGACTCCTAATCCCAAATGACCCATTTTATACTCCTCCCAGAGCAAAAAATGTAAACACCTTACTTCATCCTTTACCTCTCCACATAGATGTCTAATAGACATCCACACTTGCAGCTGCCAATAAACAAAATAAAACAAAAACCTTCTGATAACAACTACCCTTCACCCACCCTCAATCATATCTGCTGCTTCTCCAGTTTTCTCCATCTCAATGCAAATTATTCCAGTTTAGGATCCTTTCCCAGGCTATAATCTTTGCCCAGAATGCTTTTCCTCCTGATATTGGCATAACTCATTTCTTCTTAG
>JAQZBX010072102.1:0-15127 GCA_029593785.1 Cabassous unicinctus | reverse complement strand
TTCTGAAAAAGAAAGAAAAAGTCACAGAAGCTAGAAGCTGAAAGCAAGGAAACTCGGAAGAGACGGGAGAGACTAGCAGATGCCGCCACATGCTTTGCCACATGACAGAGAAGGCCAAGATCGCTGGCAGCAGGTCTTCGGGAAGAAAGCATGGCCTTGATGATGCCTTGATTTGGACACGTTCATGGCCTCAAAACTGTAAGCTTGTAATCTAGTAAACTCCCTTTGTTAAAAGCCAACCCATTTTATGGTATCTGCTTTATGGTATCAGCAGGGGAGGGGGACAAGCAGGGAGACCTCACTCTCCTGCCCGGTAACGGCATCACGTGCCAGCTGCGTAGGAAGCAGGGAAGTTGGTGTGGCTCTTTTGACTTGAGGAAAATTTTCACAAAGATATTTTGATACCACTGCTTTGACTTTAGCTGGGTCAAGATGATCCTGTCAACATGTGCAATTACTGATCTGTAAAATCTCCAGAAAGGCTTGCAGCAGACATTTGTTTGTTTGCACCCCTAACTCCCACCCTTGCTAAAAGGCACTTCGATTTTCTATGCTACCAATTTCTATGTTGTTTCTTTTCATTTTATTCTTAAATAAGATATTACTTTTATGATCAGAAAAATCATGTCGTTTTTAAAAAGCTTGTTAGAACTGGATTCACATCTCAGGACTGTGAGTGCAGTCGCCTCACATCATACTTTTTAAAGGGATTTTATGATTTTAAACGTATTACTGAGAGTCTAGAGAGGACCTTCAGACATTGAACTGAGGATTTCCTGCCCCATGTGGAGCACAGCTTAGGGGATAATTTTGCAGCACAAGCTTCCTTTCCTTCTTAACTCCCTAGCCCCAAGTGGCTAAAATTTATATCTGTTCAATCAAGAGGTGAGCGTAATGCAGACGCCTCCAAAAAGCAGGGGTTCACATTCTCGACAGTTAATTCCTTTGCTTTTAATTGTATGCATTATTTTTTAAAATTTAGAACACATTTGCAAGACACAGTGTTCAGAAAATACAAGAGGGAATGTGAAATTTCTCTCTCCAGTAAACCAGCGCCTTCCCTGGAGGCAACCCAGGTTACCCGTACCCTGTCAGGGATCTCACACATGTACACAGACAGGCAACTGAGTGTGTTGGTGACAGACATGCATAGATGTATAATTATACACACATGGAGACTAAAAATTATGGCTATATATTATATATTTTTGTACAAAAAATGATGCTAGAAATCCTACCCATTGCTTCTCATTTTGTTTTTATAGTCTTTCCCAGATCATGCTTTGATGAACGGTCTTTTACAAAGGCACTTTAATGATAAGTCACACTGTCATGTGCCACTAAGAAAAAAATGCTGCCAGTTAAAAGATATCAGAGCATCGATTGTTAGACTCATCCCAATATCCAAGATATTAAAGCGTGCATTTTAAGAATTGACAAAATATAGTATATCATCATACAAGGTTGTAGGATAAATTCCCAGAAGTGAAATTGCAAGTTTAAAATGTAGTTTTATCACTTTTAAATACCCAATTGTCCCACAGAGTTTCTATCAATTTATACTGGAACCAGCCAATGTATGAAAATGCCCATTTCCCTGCATCTTGTCAAATTCAATGTGTAACAAACTTTTTATTGCTTTTCAATCTGATAGATAAAAAATGGTATCTCGGTACTGTTTAATTTAATATTTTTCCTTATAGGGATTGATGTCAAACATCACTTAAGAACCATTTGAATTTCCTTCTGAGAACTGTTGTATTCTTTGCTCATTTTTACTGTTGATTTTTATGTGGTTTTACAAGTGTTTTACTATTTTCAAGAAGCTAGTCCTTGCCTGTGATATGAGTTGCGAACAATTTTTTCAGAGTTTTCCATTTGTCTTTTACTTTGATTATGGTGTTTTGTCATGCATATTTTTAAAAATTATATAGTCAAATTTATCTATCCTCTATTTTTATGGCTTCTGGGTTTGTGTAATACTTAAAAAGGACTTTTGAACTCCAAAATAAGTTTTTTAAAAAAATAATTCCATGTTTATTTAAGATACCTTTATATAATTTTTATGTTTTAAAATTTTAAAAAAATTCTTCTGGAATGTATTTTGATTTAAAGTTTTAGCTAGAGATTCATAATATATTTTTCTGGATGTCTACCGCATTTCCCCTATATGAAATGTCACCCTAAACATATAATGAAGTTCCACATGCATTTAGATCTATTTCTGGACTTTTACTGTTTTAGATTCATTTATTTATCCACTTATGTGCTCATGCCATGCACTTTCCCCCACCCCCCGAGATGGCTCCCTTGTCTGTTTGCTCATTGTCCTTTTTTTTTTCTTTTTCTTTATGAGGCACTGGGAACCGAACTCAGGACTTTCCATGTGGGAGGCAGGTGCTCAGTGCTCAGCTGATTGAGCCCATCTGCCTCCATGCCACGCACTTTTTAAGAAACATTTATTTTACTTCATTTATCCCCCCTCCCTTGCCGCTTGAGCTCGCTCTCTGCTCTCTGTGTCCATTCGCTACGCATTCTTCTGTGTCTGCTTATCTTCTCATCTTCTCTTGAGGAGGCACAGGGAACCGATCCCGGGACTTCTGACATGAGAGAGAAGCACTCAGTCCCTTGAGCCACCTCAGTTCCTTGGTTTCCTCCGTTCTTATTGTGTCTCTCATTGTCTTTTTCCTCGCTGTCTCTTTTTTGTTGCGTCAGCTCTCTGCGTGGGCCGCCAGCTCTCCATGCAGGCCTGCTTTTGCCTTCACCAGGATGCCCTGGGAATCGAACCCGAGACCTACCATATGGTAGGCGGGAGCCCAATTGCTTAAGCCACATCCACTTCCCATGCACTTTTAATTAATATAGATTTATAATTTGCTTTGATCTTAAATTTCCTTGATTACTCTTTCTCATTTATTTTTGCATATGAACTTTTTCAAGTGTATATATTAGTTACAAAAAGTTCACTTGAAATTTTTTATTGAGAATATGAGGTTAAGTCTTCATATCCAAGGAGATTGCAGGCCCTCCCAGTGGTCAAGTTCATTCTTTCCCGCTGTATATTTTTAATGTCTTCTTCACATAGATCTCATACATTTTATGTTAAATTTATTCCTAGGTATTAACACCTTTTTCTAATTAATATTGTGCATTGAGTCTTTTCTTCTATTGTATCTTCTATGTTGCTAATGCTTGTGTATTAAGACTATTGATTTTTGATAGATTGGTACTTGTATATTAAGACTATTGTATATTAATATATACAGTATATTATATTGCTTGTATATTAGGACTATTGATTTTTTGATAGATTGGTACTTGTCCACTTACTAAATCCCCTCTTTGTTAAAATTGATTTTGGGGGGATTTTCTTGCCCTTTCTATGTAAATATTCACAACAACTATAATTTCATTCTCCCCTTTAAAATTTTTAATTTGTCATTATACTCTTATTTATTTGCACTTATTTCTTTTAAAAGCTTTTTATTGTAGTAACATATATAAAACTCAAAATTTCTCATCTTAACCACTTTCAAGTGTACAATTCAGTAGTATTAATTACATTCACAGTACAGTGCTACAATGATCAATATCCCTTACCCCATTTTTTTCATCTCCCCAAACAGAAACTTTGTACTGATTAAGCAATAATGCCCCTACCTGCCTACCCTGGCCCCTGGTAAGCTATAATCTAAAATCTGTCTTTATGAAATTTGCTTCCTCTAGGAATTTCATGTAGATATCATATAATATTTGTCTTTTGGTGTCTGGTTTATTTCACTCACTGTGATGTCTTCAAGGTTCATCCATTTTGTAGCATGCATCAGAACGTCATTCCTTTTTGTGGCTGAATAATACTCCGTTGTATATACATATATACTGCATTTTTATCCGTTCATCTGTTTGTTGATGGAAACCTGGGTTGCCGTCACCTTTTGGCTGTTGTGAATAATAGGGCTTTAAAGATTGGTGTACAAATATCTGTTCAAGTCTCTGCTTTCAGTACTTTTGGGTGTATACCAAGGAGTGGGTTACCTGGTTTATATGGTAATTCTATTTTCAAATTTCTGAGGAAACTGATTTCCACAGTGGCTACACATTCCACAGTGTTACCAGACATTTATAAGTGTTCCTAATTCTCTACATCCTTGCCAACACTTATTTTCTGTTTTGTTTTTTGCTTGTGTATTAGTCAGCCAAAGGGGTACTAATGCAAAATAACAGGAATTGGTTGGTCTTTATAAAGGGTATTTATTTGGGGTAGAAGTCCACAGTTACCAGGCCATAAAGCATAAGTTTTTTCCCTCGCCAAAGTCCATTGCTACGTGTTGGAGCAAGAGAGCTGCCGATGTTTGCCAGAGTTCAGGCTTCTTGGGCTCCTCTCTTCCCGGGGCTGCGTTTCTTTCCAGGCTTAGCTCCTGTTTCCTCCACAAGGTCAGCTGTAGACTATGAGGCTCTCTAGGCTTTGCTTCTCTCCACAAGGCCAGCTGTGAACTCTCAGGCGAATGGCTCATCTCTATCCTGGGGCCTTCTCTCCTTCCTCACCAGAACTCCAACATCAAAACTGCTTCTTACCATGCCTTTTATATTTGATTTCCCCACCCACCAAGGGGTGGGGCTCAATGCCCTACTGACATGGCCCAGTTAACACCCTAATCATAACATAATCATGCCCAAATTAACAGACCAGTTTACAAGCATGATCCAATATCTATTTTTGGAATTCATAATTACATCAAACTTCCAAACTACTATAGTTTTTTTTGTTTTGTTTTATTTTGTTTTGTTTTTAAATAATAGTGGGTGTGAAGTGGTATCTCATTATGGTTTTGATCTGCACTTCCCTGCTGACTACAATAATAAGTCTACTTTGGTCCATGTTTGCATTCCCCTCTTACGTTTGTTCATCCCTCGATCTTGAGGATTTTGGGATGGTAATGACTGCTTCAGATTGAGAGGGGGCTTAGATCTTATGCAGCAGATGGAAGGAACTATCTTGCCTGCAGTTTCAGATACTCTCTGTTTTTTGGCATGGGGGCTGTCCATCATCATCATTTTGTTATTTGTCCTGGGACCGTCCGATGAACTGGAGAGCAGGTGTTAGCTACAACTCTCCTGAGATTCAGGGCTCAGTGGGCATATGAACAGATCGAAGATTTAAGTCTCTGGGTCATATATTTAATAGTGCTAATTATAGGTTCATATAAAAGGAATTAACTGAAACGCTTGATTGATGGATTGAGAAGGTTATATTTTGTCACATTAAAATTTTTGCTACTTATTCCCATTTTATTGTAGATTTTTAAAAAAGGAGTGCTCAGTGTTATCCATGATTCTTTAGCATGTATGGAGATAATCATGATTTTCCCTTTTGATAGATTAATGTTGTGAATTATATTTATAGATCTCCTAATTTGTACCAACCTTGTAGTACTTAAATAAACCATTCTTGCTTTATATGTCACTGATTAAAATGGATTTTCAAAAGAAGACAAATTATGTTCTATTATTCAGCAGCCAAATCTAATTAATAGTTTAAAATATTTAGGAAGATCTCTGCACTCCTTAAACATCTGGATGATCTCCCTTCACCTCTCAGCAGATGAGTTTGCTTCTACTTTACAGGAAAAATAATCGGATGGATGTTCTCTTTCATTACTGAAGCCATACTTACAAATCTCTCTCTCCATTCTTCTTAGATGCTGAGTTAAAATTAGCCCCTCCTCGTCTTTATGACCAATCTCTGTCCTGTGTGTTGGAGTCCATTTCTTCCTGGTCCTCATCCATTCTCCCTCTCATCCAGATCCTACCTATTATTTTTGGACTTGAACAGGGATTTTCCCCATAAAATAATACTCTCCCTCAACTGTTTATTACCCCACTTCTGAGTCCATTTACTCCTTTATAGCCAAGCTTCCTTAAAGAAATATTTTCTGTTTCCATTTCCTTACTTTCTGTTTTCTCCTCAATTCTCAATGATCTGGATTCTACCCAATACTCCACTGAAATATTTCATATGAAAGTCATCAGTACCTTCAGGTTCTCGTCTTACTTAAGCTTCCTTGTAACTTTCAACTCTGTTGACCTGCTTCTCGAAAGAGTGTCTGTCCTTGTCCTCTATAACCCCACATGACTCTAATTTTCATCCCTTGAATCATCCTCTATTTCCTTTGTAGACGTCTTTCTCTTGCAATTAGATGTAGTTTCTCAAGGCCTAGATGTATGTCCTCTTCTCCTACTTTACTCTCTCTCCCTGGTCAATCACCTCCCCTGCCCACGGCTTCTTTTTTTCCATCCACAAAATGATTCACTAATTTCTTTCTCTAGCCTTGCTCTTTCCTTTGAACGCCAGACTTGTGTATCAAATTGTAATTTGACAATTTCAACTCCGATGCAAACTGTCTGATTCCGAAGTCACCAATTCCAAGCCGTCACTCCCCTACGATGCTGATGTGGTTCTCCACAATGTTTCCTAAGTGGCAGCATCATTTACCTAGTGATGGAAGTGAAGCATCTAGCCGCAGTCCTGGAACCTCTGTTTCTGTGCCAGTGATGTGCAGGAGCTAGCTTGTATGGACTTGTGAGAGGTAGCTAAAATGTCAGGATTTTTTTTTTTACAGAAGTTCTTTTTAAAAATATATATATATTTACTAAAGAAGTTGTGAGCTTACAAAACAATCATGCATAATGTGCAGAATTCCCATACATTGCTCCTCCACCAACATCTTACATTGTTGTAAATGTCAGGAATTTTGTGAACTAGTTGTTAAAAATAAATTTATAAGATCTTAATTGTTAAAGAATAAATTATATTAGCTTATAATCAAATAAGTAATACTAAATACAAAGGTAATAAATATTCAGAGTCATCACTTCTTAACTATATTACTAAATTTTATTATCTCTCTTCTTGAGATTATTTATATGTATCGTATCTGTGTGGTGAAAACAATATATAGTGGTTTGCTATTGAGCATCTCTTCTCAACTCTGCCTTCAGGGATGTAACTGTGGTAGATTTCAATCTGCCATGGTGGGAGTATTTTCACCATGGAATTCAAAAAACATTACAAATCAGAGCTTGACTTATTGCTCTGTTAATTGTCTAGACTTAAGAAAGTGTTGGAGAAAATGTAGAAAATGCAGAATAATATGCCTTTGGCTGTTACAGTAAGAATCACACAAAAATGTGAGAAAATAGTCTTCCAATATTTGAAAATTATTAAAGTAGGTCATGGCATTGACCAATGAGTGAAGTTCTAACATACCTCTTCATTCTTTAACTTTTTTCTCATTTGTTAACGTATGCAAAGTATCAGCCAGCGTTTTTGCCAGAACTAAATGTGTCCATTAGTTGGAAACACAGGTTGGTTTTAGATAAAAGAGTTCTCCCAAAATGAGTGAAAACATCTATTTGCTATGTGGAATTTACAATAAAGAATATTGCATATGATATTATTATTTTTAAATTGTGTGCTACAATGCTTTATAAGAAAAAAATTTATGACAAATTTTCTATGTATGTATACACACATATACATGCATTTTTTTTTTCTTTTTCTTTTTTGGAGAGCTGGTGGTTGTTTATTTACCAGGCCACCATTCTTCACCTCCCATATTTATCACCTTACATATGCTATTATATCTTACATATCTCTCAAAGATACCTGCCTGCCTTCATCTCAAGTGCTGCAAACCTAGTTGTGATAGTTTAAATTTGGTGAATCTCCAAAAAAAATTATGTTCTTAAACTAATTTATTCCTGTGGGCATGGTACCTTTTTGATTGCATTAGATTCACTTTAGATCAATTAATTACTTTATTAGATTGCTTTTGATTGGACTACTCAGTGAGGCATGACTCAGGTTGAGTCTCCACCGTCTTGCTGGGTCTTATATAGATGGAGACACAGAGAGACACACAAAGGAAAAGGGAGCTCTGCCATTTTCGATTCTGCCACGTGACAGAGGACTCGAGGATCACTAGCTGCCAAAGCTGAAGCCCCAAGCCCCAGGAGGCTGGGCCTACGGAGCAGCTCAAGGCAGAAGAGACAAGACTCATGCCTGATAGCCCACAGCTGAACTTGGGAAGAAAGTGAAACAGCTCAGGACTGAGACAGGGGGCCTGGAAGAGACAAGTCCTATGCCTGGTTGCCTACAGCTGAGATGGTAGGTTCTGGAAGGGAAGGCAGGGACCTCAGCAGAGATTGGCTGCCATCTTGTCTTGCCACATGGCAGGACCCTAGGATCACTAGTGACTGACATTGGTGAGAAAGTATATCTGCTGATACCTTGATTTGGAGATTTCACAGCCTCAGAACTGTAACCTTTTACCCTAAATAAAATTCCCATTGTAAAAGCCAACCCATTTCTGTTACTTTGCATTGGCAGCACTGTGGCAAGCTAAGACACTAGTCCTACCATTACAATCTTCCCTGAATTGCTTCCTCATATCTTCTCTTGCCCCTCCAATATTTTTGAAATTCAGATGTGCTCATTTACACTTTCTTTCACCTAATATTATACTGATGGCCTACTCTGTATGCTGTTCTAGGTGCTGGATATAAGCAGAAGTGAATAAAGCAAGACACAAATCCCTGGCCTTGTGGAGTTTACAGGCCAGAGAATTAGAGGTTAATAAGTGCTATAAAGAAAAAATAGAGTAAACATGAGAACTAGGGAGCATAGGTAGCAGGGTGGCAGCAAAAAGAATAAAAGTTGCATCATGATTTGGCTGCATACCACTGCCCAGGGAATTGCTTCTGGCTCCACTGCCAGCATCATCCCTGAGCTCAGTTCCATCTTGCACAAGCTTGGTTGTAGGTTCTCCCTCCACCCCTCCCCATGACAGCTTTCCCTCTTCCCCTCATCCCAATTCCCACTGTGCCATTTAGAATTCAGCATGGGTGAGACCCCCACCCCCAGGTTTAGTTTGCTTGGCAAAAGAATTTGAATAAAAAGTTAGAGCCTTATTCTTCTTTCAAGTAAAATTTGTTGCCCAACAGTGAGTGCTAGAGGGGAAATGTCTAGAGTGAACTAAAATGTCACTGAAAGTGCATATATTTTAATTAAGGCAGTGGAGTTATATTGTACAATATGATGACTATGTTACAGAGGAGGTGTCTTATGCAAATGAGCCTTTCTTTAAAGGCGTTTCCATGTTCTAGGGTGCAGCAATGATTACCAGATAACAAGGAATTGTCTTGGTCAATGGCCAAGAATGGGCCTTTTCTTTCACAATGACTGAGAAGGATATACCTTGTTTTCTATTGTAGGTGTAGCAAATTACCACAAACTTAATGATTTAAAACAACACAAATTTATTATCTCACATTTCTACAGGTCAGAAGTCCAGTACAGTGTGGCTGTATTCTCTGCTCAGGGTCTCAGAAAGCCAAAAACCAAAGTGTTGGCCAGCCAACACTTATTCCAGATTTTATCTGGAATATCTCAGGGAAAATCCTCTTCCGGGCTCACTCACATTCTTAGCAGAATTCCATATGGTTATAGGAATGACGTCCTCATTTCTTTGATGGTCATTCTCAGCTTCTAGAGGTCTCTCACATACATTGGCCATGGCCTGACCCGTCTCCAAAGCAAGCAGTGGTGTGCCCAGTCCTTCTCATGCTTCAAATCACTCTGCCTTCCTCTCCACCTTCCTTTTCTGCTTTTCATGGCTTATATGATTACATTGAGACTACCAGATAATCCAGTATAATCTTTATATCTTAAGCTCATCTTGTTTGTAAACTTAATTACATCTGCAAAGTCCCTTTTGTCAAGTAACATAGCATATTCATGGGTGAACCATAAGGGGCAAAGTTATGGGGATCAAAGTTCTGCCTGCCACAGTCTACCCTCTGTCCTTCATTATGTTCGTTCATATCACTTACCTCCTAATGTCCTCTCAGGTCTCATCTCATTACAGCATCAACTCAAAGGCCAAAATCTCATCTAAATCTCACTAGTTCAAGAGCCCCCAATCTTATCATCTACATCAGGTGTGATGAGTAAATCAGTAAGTACAGCTCCTGAGCACAATCCCTTTCCATCTTTTTTGACCTGTGAAACTAAAGAGACAAGCTATCTCCTCTCAATATACAACTGTGGGACAGGCACAGGTTAACAGCTATAGACATTCTCATTTAAAATGGGGGGAAATGGAGGATAAAAAGAAGTCACAAATCCAAAGCAATTTTGAAATCCAGCCCAGCAAACTCCATCTGGAATGGTCCTTAGCGGTTCTTGGCTCTAGGCTCTAGGCTCTAGGCTCTTCCTCCGGACTCTCGTCTCTGCTCTCTGAGACATCCTTCCTTTTTCATTAAAGGTACTGTTTTCAGTTCTATCAATCTGCTTTCTGCCAGCAGAAATTTGGAGGTCTAACAGCCTCCTTCCATTTTGTCCTCCACTTTTCCCTTTCAGTCCAAAGGCAGTGCTTCTACTGACATAAAGTTCTTAAGAAACTTGCTGGCTTCCTGTGAAAGTCACAGAAGTTGGCTGCATTAGACAAAAGGCTCATCAAAAGACCCCCTCATCCTAAAATGCTGTTAGAATTATTACCATTGAATTTCTCATTTAAAATGCTTTTTATTTTTTTGCAAAATTTTAATCCATGAATAATGAGTGAAACATAAACATAGTTGTTCATTTGTTGTAAGCAAGCTTGATCTCTGGAAACCTGATTTTAGGAAAATTATGAGGAAACTAATTTGTTTCCCATTACTCTTGTGATAAGAAAATTTGGAAACTACTCTAAACATAAACTCATGCAGCTCATTTTCTATTTTTCCCCCACAAGTGTTGATCATTTCATATTATAAATAAAAATATAAATATCATAGTCCCACTTTGGGAATCACTGGTTGAAGATAATTGACAAAATATCACCTTTATCAATTAGAGAGACATGAAATTGATTTACTTGTAGTTGGCCCATGAACAGACACTCTGAGATTTGAAATGGGTAGGCAAAAAAGCAAAATGAAAGGCACCGATTATCAAGGAAACATATAGGCATAAAAAAGAATAAAGCAACAAAAATTTAACAGGAGAATTAACAGAAAACAATAAATTTAACAAAACAACAAGAAAAAATTTAAAAAGTATTTTGATTGGCGTTGAAGAGATAAACATCATGGTTCTTAAGCAATATTTTAAAAGATACAAACTTTCTTACTTTGATCCTTAATCAGAAATTCTTTGAGAGTGAGGAAGATTGGAGAGGAAAAAGAATGGAAGCTAATTTTGGTTTCTTTTAAGGCCAATACCTCTATTTTCCCCTAGTGTTTATTAAGAACAAATACCCTACAAAGGTTTGATTCTCTTGTTTCATTAGTGCATATGAGCTGAAATCTGAACTTGGCCACAAAATATGAGGAAAAGGCCATCTTTTATTTGTGAGGAGGCAACATCAAGTCAGACATTCATCACTGCATTTCAAGAATCTGGGAAGGCTTTCACATTAGAGCCCTGGGACCAGCCAAAGATGCTAATTCCTGAGATCGTGACATTCAAATTGTCAGCAGTTCACAGTCTTTGTGACAAACGAACACCGGAAATATTGTGTAAATTAAGATAGAATGTGACTATTCCTTATCATGCACGTAAGAAAACACAGTCTTCTGAATTGCTTGGAAAGAGATTTCTTCGTTGATTAATGTAGAAAAACGCTACTGACAGAGAAAAAGAGCTTTCCGTTGCCTGTGAAGGAGGATTCTTTCTAAGCGTGCTGAGGAAGAAGGGCGATTGTCAGGAATCCAGACGCTCTGGGTCAATTCCCACAGAACAGGACAAGGAATTAGCCAGGGAAGGGCTGGAGAAGAAGAAAGAAAGAAGCCGGCGTTGGGGAGCGAGGGGTCCTTCTGAGTTTACAGAGAAAAGCAGAGATGTCGAGGGCTGCAGCTCCACGTGGGCTGGATCCCAGGTGTGGGTGGGGGCAGGGGGCAGAAGGGAGAGAGGAAACGAGAGCTTAACACGTCATCACACTCTTTGAAAGAGAGTTCAGTAAACACATTCCTTTTCAATATTTTAAGAACTTGTTTAACAGACTTATCTTAAGCGCCTGCTGTATGCCTGACACTGTTCTAGGCACTTGGAATGCAAGAGAAAAGAGGAGAGTTACAAAGACCTCTGCCCTTATGGAACTTACGTTCTGTCTCAAATGTGAATTATCCTAAGGTGATGACCCAAATATGCAACTTCTTATGAGTTACATTTTGGGGACTCACCTGTGATTTTGACATCACATACACAACTACCTTGCTGGACGGATGAGCAAGAGTGCCGGCTGACCTAGGATCTCTGTGGAGGTTTGTAGTTATCACAGAAGGGCTCGCAGAAAATCACAAACCTGTCTGAGACAAGCATGACAATGCTTTAAAGAATGTATTGCTGTAATTTGTATCCTGAACTTGTAGTTGGTGTCAAAAGTGAGAGTGGTATTGTGTGGACTTTCCCTCTAACTTTGTTGTTGAAGCCTAACTCCTTGAAGTTGGTGTCAGAAGTCTTACAAACTAGGTAGTCTGTACGACTGTGACATCACACCTCACAGTCTGTCTAACTGTGGGTATCAGCCTAACTCCAGCTTTGGCAATCCAGCTCAACAGAGAGCTATTACCCTCCAGGGTGAAGAGTGGTTGCTTGGAGGCAAAAACCTTAAATATTATTATGCTTTGAGGCTCTCCAAAGCTCAATGCTACCTAACACTGTCCTCTTCCTTAGTATTTAATTTCTCTCTTTAGGAAGAATCTAAATTAAATTTGTTTTTCTGTTAGGTAGGCGATGATATGGTAATAGAATTCTAAAGTAGCCGCCAAAATTACTGCCCTCTGGTGGACATGTCCTGTCCGGTCCTCTCCCCTTGAGTGAGAATACTATGGATTTCACCCATGATTACATTGTATTATAAAGGTGAAGGGATTTTGCAGATGTAACTAAGGTCCCAAAATGGTTGTCTATGAGATAATCAAAAGGAAGCTTATTCTGCTGTTTTAGTCTGCTAGGCTGCCAAAATGCAATATACCAGAAATGGGCTGGCTTTTACAATGGGGATATTTAGATTGCAAGCTTACAGTTTCAAGGCTGAGAAAAATGTCCAAATCAAGGCATCATCAGGCAATGTTTTCTCCCCGAAGACTGGCTGCCAGCGATCCTGGACTCCATTCTCACGTGGCAAGGCAGATGCCGTGTCTGATGGTCTCTCCCTTGTCTTCCGGGTTTTGTTGCCTTCAGCTTCTGGCTTCCTCTGGCTTTTTTTCTGTGTCTCACTACTGCCCAAGTTGCCCAGAATTTTGAGGGTTGGAGTTAACCCCACAGTTAAATTCAGAGGTGGTGGAATGCAGCTGCAGTGAAAAACCCTTGGTGAAAGAGAAGTTTCTCTCCTTAAGTTGCTCAGCGATCTGGAAGTAAGGACAGCAATGTGCGGGCAGGACACCAGCGCAGCAATTCTCAGGGCACATGACCTGTCCCTGAGGTGGGGGTGGGGTGGGAGGGAGTGTGGTGGGTCTCAGGCTGGAGGTTATACCAGCTTTTCCCGCTTTGTAATCTGATAAGGATGGGTCAGTCTGAAGATGATTATTAAGGTGCCAAACTCATAGGAAGAGAAGTGTGTGTGTGGGGGTGAGCTGCTTATGGGGAGAGAGCTTGGGGACCACAAATGCTCCGTGCTCCCCTCCCTGTCAGGGACCACAAGGCCCCCTGCTGTGAAACAGCCATGGAATGAAGTGTCACCTCTGAGCAGCCACACTTCTCCCATCCTGGCTTGAGAAGGAAAACTCTGGCTTGACCCACTTGGCTTTTAGACTTTTGGGGGCAGAATTGTGTTAACGGGTGAGGCAAGAATTACAGGTGCCCGAAAAACTGGATTGATTCACAATCGTGGTGACAAAGATTGCCTTACTGACCCACAGGGCTGAAAAACAGGATGCGGAAGAGCCAGAAAGGGGAGCAGGAACGGTCTAGTGATGCGAGGTTTGAGAGGGTTTCGAGGTGCTTGGAAAGAAGAAAGAGAGATCTGGGGTTTGAGATCAAGAAAGATCGTGAGATAGAGAAAGGGGAGGTTTAAGGAGGCATTGCTGTGCATTATGAGTGGAATGCTCCTTTAGCAATTTCTAGAAGACTTCCTTACAGATTTAAATTGCATTTCAGTGGTTATCTGGTAGCCAGAGCAGAGATTCTTTGACTGTGTTACCACATAGAGATGGTCCTTCAGTCAACAGCAAGAGGGCCTGGTATTCTTTGGGGTATCTCCAGTTACTTCTGGAGCAGACCTAAGATTGGTTTTCCTTCATGCAGTGTAGCAGTCAACAAACCTTGCTTAAGTTAATGTATATTTTCCTAACAGCCTGGAAAGAATGTAAGAGGGATCTCATAAGTACAGGGTAGCCCAATCACCTAAAAATTTGAATCATAAAGATTCAGTTAATACAGTAAGATTCTGCTACTGGGTTACAATGAGTTATAATCTCTGCACTCTGCCATACTATACCTGTTAATATCTCTGCATACATAGAAAGAGATTTTTTGGGAAAAAAATGTTGTCTTTCCTGGGGAGTCCTTATTTTTTTTATTCCTATAAGACACATTCAAATATTGCAAAGAAAATTAATAAAAAGTTTATCCTGTGATTAGATTATTCTTTCTATTTCCCAATTTCAGTGTAGTTCATTTTTAATCTTTCATCCATTCAGGACTATTTCTTGAGCTCTTACTGTGTTCTGAGCTTGACTGAGTTGGTTAATTGAACTTATTGTTTCTCATGCATTGGGCAGCTTACTCTGTCTATTAAACACTTATAAGTTTGCTTGATCTATTTCAATAGATGGTCTCGTTATTTTTCTATTTACTGTAAAGCTTATTGTTAAAATCTGAATTGACTTTTCCCACTTTTCTAAAGCAGAGATAATAATGGTGAAAATTATAAGGGGTCAAGCTGATTTACTACATTAAAATATTAACTTGCTTGCCAACTTCATTGTCAACAGACTTTAAGTCACTAACGTAAAAGGGTTAAACATTGATAAGAAAAAAAGAGGAATAGAAAACTCAGATACATTGTACACATTGATGAAACTGGGAAGCTGTTATAAAATCTTTAAAATTTTGGAAAGTTTAAATAACTGTTGGGGGAAA
>JAQZBX010072101.1:0-15128 GCA_029593785.1 Cabassous unicinctus | reverse complement strand
TGACACAAGGGAGAGCCAAGACGAGGTGCACCCGAAAAACCAGGAACTAAGGTGGCGCAGTCGGTAGGACGCCTCTCTCCCACATCGGAGGTTCCGAGGATCGAATCCCAGTGAAGACAGGAGGAGAAGGATGAGAAGAGAGGGCAGGAAATGGACACAGAGTCGCCCAGCAAACGGACACAGAATTAGCAAAAACGGGGGCAGGGGGTAAAAATGGATAAAAGTAAATAAATAAATAAATCCTTAAAAAAACTGTATTGGGGAGGAAGAGATGTACTATAGTTAGTAGTAATACTTTAACGATGCTCTTTCATGATTTGTTAACAAATGTTTCACAACAATGCATGGTGTTTGTGTGTGTGTGGGGGGTGATGTGTGGGAGCCCCGTATGATGTTATGCGTGTTTGTTTTGTAAGTTCACGATGTTTACTGATCACTTATAGTTTATGTATGTTCATGTATGAATGATATACTTCAATAAATTGTTTTTTTTTAAAAAGAAAAGAATATGCAACAGAAAAATTGAAAGAAAATAAAAACACAATGCAAAGATAAGAAAACACAAACACCATAAAATCCAGCGTTCAATGACCCATCCAGGGCTGGATCTGGCTCATTCATTCTCTCGGTTACTATGCTATCATGTGCATGCTAGGTTCATAAACACTTATCACCCGCCTGCTGGGTGATAGGGTTTTTAATCCAATGAAGGCCTCTAAGTAATTCAGGATAATAATGGAAAAAAGAGGCAATCACACCTGTTGTTGGGTGAGCAAAATCAGTCAGCCTATTTGGAGGGCAATTGGGTCCAGACTGTAAATTAGAAAAGTATCAACTTTTGACCCCGCTTCTGAGACTTTATACTCCAGTCATACCAGTGCAAAATGGCACATGTATGTGGTTATTCTCTGCAACATCATTTAGGATAGTTACAGATTAGAGCCAAGGGTTCACTTGTAGGGGAGTGGGTACATAAATGATGACGTGTCCACAGAATGAAAGACTCTGCAGCTATAAACCAGAGCGAGGAGGGAGTGCTCTCTGTGCTGAGATGGACAGAGGTAACTCATGGTGCAGAACAGAGAGGAGAGAGAGTAAGAATTTTGCTTGTGTTTCTATAACAAAACATTAGAATGATGCATGAGGAATAAAAGTGATGATTTCCAGAGGGTGGGAGGAAAGGAGGTGGAATGAAAGGAAGGATGAGAGTGAGATTTCCCAGTGAATACTTTTACATATTAATTTGTTTTTTGTTTTGTT
This sequence comes from Cabassous unicinctus, assembly GCA_029593785.1. Lineage (NCBI taxonomy): Eukaryota > Metazoa > Chordata > Mammalia > Cingulata > Chlamyphoridae > Cabassous > Cabassous unicinctus. The sequence goes on along the minus strand of JAQZBX010072101.1, from coordinate 13,868 downwards.
TTGTTTTGTTTTTTAAAGATTTATTTATTTATTTATTTATCCCCCCCTTGCTGCTTGTGTTTTACTGTGTCCATTCGCTGTGTGTTTCTTCCGTGTCTGCTTATCTCCCCCCTGCTGTGAGGTCTTGCTGCATCAGCCCACCACGCCGCGCGGGCCGGCCTGCTCTCACAAGGAGGCCCCAGGAAGCGAACCTGGGGCCTCACACATGGTAAACGGGGGCTCTATCCATTGAGCCACACCCACTTCCCCTACATATTAATTTGACTTTTGATTTATGTGACTCTGTTCTCTAGTCACCCCAAATGGTACCAACTTTGCCAAAAATTGGAGACCTAAAATGATATCAACAGAGTATAGATTATTAAAACCAATAGAATGATAATAAGCCTACTTTAGTCCATTGTTCATTCCTTTTATCATTGATATAAAGGCAGTGGCCACCAGAGGTTCTGAGGGGAGGCAGAGGGAAGAACAGGTTTTATATAGGGGTATTTTCAGGACACTAGATTTGTCCTGTATGACATTGCATTGACATACAGGCTATCATATATTTTGTCATAATCTACAAAATTGTATGGGACAGAGTGTAAACTATAATGTAAACTATACTCCACAGTTAGTAGCAATGCTTAAATATGTGCTCATCAATTGTAACAAATGTACTGCACTAATGAAGGATGTTGTTAATATGAGAAAATGTGGGAGGGGAAGGGTGGGACTTCGGAGAATCCCCTACATTTTTTAAGTAACATTTATGTAATCTAAAGTTTCTTTAAAAATAAAAAAAAATAATAATAAAAGAGTAAAATAAAAAAAAGAAGGGGGTCTGAGATTTATCCTTTTATATATAGTTAGTAAGACTTTCATAATAAAATGTACTTAATCTAAAAAAAAAAAAAGTTCTGACTGTCAGTTTATGTAGCCTAGTGGTGCCCATTAACGGAAGTGGAGACTGAGGCCCAGAGAGAAGAAATTAGTTAGATATGTAAGTGCTGTAACCAGCCCAGAGAGCCAGGACCTGAGCCCCAAATGCCTTGGGTCTAAGTTAGAATCCCCCCAAATATTTTCTTCTGACTTCTCATGCCTCAGCAACTGGTTAAAATGGAAATGTCAGAGAACTTATTGAACTTGTATTTTTTAGTTTTCTTAACATGCGATTGTAAATGTTCTTCCAGCATGGAAATATTTTTTAAGACTTTCTCAAATCACCAACACACCTATATCTTCTTTCAGAACTCTCTCTCCACTTGTTTTATTCTTGCTCTTCTTTGTAATATATTCTTGGACTTTCTATAATCTTAAGGCCTCATGCTATGTCTCTCTCTTTTTTTTTTTTTCCCAAACAAAAGGTCTCACATATTTATTACTGAACCAACTTATTTATGCCAAAGCATAAAAAAACAAAGAAAAAAACCAGCATTTTCCTCCAATAAACTAAGTCCAACTGTTCAGAAAGGGTGTCTTTTTCAAATTCATATCGCAAAATATAAGTGAACTTGATACAGCATAAACACGTGAGTTATCACATGTGTGATTCCTTACATACCCAGCTTGGTTCTTCTCCAGTGTCTTCTCTTGGAGTTGTACCTGATTTTATTGCCAGTTTTCATTCGAATCCATTGAGGAATGGGGCGATTCTGTTTTTGTTTCTTGGCCAGGAATCGCTTGTTTCTAAAAGTCTTATGAGAAGACATGACGAAGCTGGAAGTCACACGTACCAACGATGGCGGATGTAGAGAGAGAAAGAGCTATCTCTCTCTCTCTTTTTTTTTTTATCCTTAAACATATAAAATAATCAATTTTCAAAATACTTTAAGAATGCTGTAGAATATATTGAACACATCCAACAAATTGTTCGAGGGCAGGTAGACCTTTGTGACAATGGTGCCCTCTTGTGGTATAAAGATATTTCTGTTAAGAAAAGGTCCTTTTAATCTTGGACTCAAAGAGAGAACAACGGTCAGACGTTTTATTTTATAGTTAATAATAACCTATTTCTAATTACTGCCTATTCTGGCAGTTTTCAAGGTGAAATACTGGTCCTGGCTCTATAGCTAGCTAGCTGGCGACACTGTAAAATGAGAAAAAATGCAACTAAAACAACTGTCAGCTAGAATCTACCTCTTAAATCATGAAACTGAATGGGAACCTCTGGAGTCAGCGTGGCTCCAGCAAGCAGGTTTAGCGAGTACCCCCACGTGATTTTTTTTTTTTAATCGAATCATCAAACTGTGGCCCATGGACCAGCCACCTGTTTTTTTTTTATTTTAAAAACAATTTATTGAAGTATATCATTCATACATGAACATACATAAACAATAAGTGTATAGTAAAAGTTGTGAACTTACAAAACAAATGCATAACATCATACAGGGCTCCCATACATCACCCAACCACAAATACCTTGCATTTTTGTGAAACATTTATAAGAAATTATGAAAGAGCATCGTCAAAGTATTACTACTAACTACAGTCTGTATCTTATATTTGGTATGTTTTTCCCTCAACCCACCCTATTATTTTGTTGTTGTTCATAAACCATATAATTAATCTAAATTTACACTCAATGGCATTTGGTATAATCACTGAGTTGCGCATTCATCACGTCAATCAATATTAGAGCATTTTCATTACTCAAAAACAAACAAACAAACAAACAAAAACAACTGCCTAGCTAGATTTGAGAGCCAAGGTTCTCTGCTTTCATGGGGAAATGGGTCAGTTATCCCCAAAGGTGGAAAATATCTGACAATGTGAGCTTGTTGTGTATGTCTTGGGGGCTATTTGAGAACCTCTGGTCCCCTTCTTGCTCAGTGCTGCAGAGGCACCCACATGAGAGGCTGTCTGAGGGTCCCACATAAGCAGTACATGGCTGCACAAAATTGGGCATTGTTAGTGCCGCTTGAATGGGCACACAGTTCCCTGCAACATCAACCTGCTCACTCAAAAGCTCATTGGAGCGCCTTCCTCAAACCCAGCAAGTCCTGGTAAGGCATGGTGAGTGGCTGGGCCCTTAGGGTGCAGCAGGAGGAGGGGTCAGGGTTAAAGTCACAGAAGCTGTCCACAACATCAGGCTGTCATCAGCCAGCCCCCACCCCGACGTGAAGGCAGTGAGCCCATCCTTCTCCCCAGTGAGAGGTTAGTGAGTCCTTGAGACTTCTGTTTATTTTGCAAATCCCCTAAAAACGCCCCTTTCAATCCGTTTGCACTCTGATACACACAGAAGGTCGAGTGGGCTTCTGCAGACCATTTGTTTTGGTTGTGTCTTCCCAGCTACACCTTGGTGTGGTTTTGCGGAGCAAATGGAAGGGAAGTCTCAAAGACAACATGCCTGTATTATGGAAAACTGGGAGTGGCCTTAAGGTCCAATTAGCCCTGGTCTTCAAGTGTTGCTGGAGAGAATGGTTCAATATCATTTTTTTTAAAAAACTTTTTACTTTGAAATAATTTCAGACTTACAGGATAATTGGAAAAATAATACAAAACTCATATAGCAAACTTCAACATACCCCACCAGATATATACATCCACCCAATTTAGTATTTTGCCACATTTGCTGTATCATTCTATCCATCCGTCTATTATCTGTTTCCTAAACACTTGAGAGTAGAAAATATGCTCAATGTATAAATCATGGACCTTGAACACAAAATAACTTCATGTACATTTCCGAAGAACACTTATCTAACCACTTTAAGTACAGCTATCAAGTTCAAGAATTTTAACATTGATATAATATAGTCTGTTTTCTAATTTTTTCAGGTATCCCAATAATCAACATCATTTTGATGACATTGAAGTTAACAGGAAGACATTCTATCAAATTGGTATAATTAATTTTCTTCTCTATATTTCATGGCATTTTTCCAATAAATATTTGGCTTGTTAGATCAGAAACTAAAATGTATGCCACTGCGAAATACGTTTTCTTTTTAAATGCTTTATTTAGTGGTAATAAGTTCAACTTGCTCAGTTACAGAAAGGTAAACGTCAGAGGCAAGGATGGGAAGCTGTGTGATTTAGAGTTGGGCACAGAAGCTGCTTGGACATTGTGATGGCTTAGAGCTGTGCACCCCAGAAAAAACATGTTGATCTGAATCCTATCTTGTGGGTGTGACTCCATTGTCAACAGAACCTTTGGAAAATGTTATTTTTAGTTAAGGTGTGGCCAACTGAATCAAGATCGGTCTTAATCCTATAAGTGGAGTCCCTATAGAGAAGGCCACAGAGAGAAGCCACAGGGAGCAGCCAGAAGCCAAAAGTCAACAGAATCCAGAAGAGAAAGGAGAAAACGCAGCCATGTGATGGAAAAGCCAAGGAACCCCAAAGTTTGCCACCAACCAGAAGATATGACCCTGAGAGGAAACCAGCCTTCTAAACTCTGAAACCCTGAGCCAATAAATTCCTGCTGTTAAGCCCACCTACTGTATGGAATTTTTTTTTTTAACAGCAGCGTAACAAAAACAAACATATTCCAGGCCCAAACTACCTGTTTCACTCCTTTGTCAAATTTTGAGATGCAATGCTGACAGGGACTCACCGATGCCACAAAGAACCCTGGCTTCCCCACCAGAACCACCGGTATCATCAGGGTCCAATCAGCGACAAAAACTTCACCAGTTATTTGAACAAAGAGAAGTTTTTAAAGCAGTTTCATTGAGGTATAATTGATATATTAAAAAAAAAAAAAAACCCACACATATTTCAAATGTACAATTCGATGTTTTGATGTGTGCATGCACCTGTGAAATTATCAACATAATCAAGATGATGACCTTATCCATCACCCCCAAAAGTTTTCTTGTGCTGCTGTATCATCACTCCTTCACTGCTCCACACCTCCATCCCCAGGCAACACCAATCTAATTCTGTCACTATAGATGAGTGAGCATTTACTGGAGTTTTATTTAACTCTTCTTATGTCTGGCCTCTTTCATGCACCAAAATTATTTTGAGATACAGCCATGTTGTTGTGTGTGTCAATCATTCATTTCACATTACTGCTAAGTAGCATTCCACTGTATGCCTATGTCACAATTTGTTTATCCATTCTCCTATTGAGGGACATTTTCCTTGATTTAACTTTTTTTTTTTTTTTTTAAGATTTATTTATTTATTTATTTATCCCCCCCTTGCTGCTTGTGTTTGCTGTGTCCATTCGCTGTGTGTTTTTCTTCTGTGTCTGCTTATCTCCCCCTTGCTGTGAGGTCTCGCTGCATCAGCCCGCCGCGGCCTGCCCTCACAAGGAGGCCCCGGGAAGCGAACCCGGGGCCTCCCATATGGTAAACGGGAGCTCTATCAATTGAGCCACACCCGCTTCCCTTGATTTAACTTTTGGCTATTACAAATCAAGCTGTGATAAAATAGTATAGAGAAAGCCCTGGAAACCTTTGGAGCCAAAAAATCTGTGCCCTACTTCCTCTTTCAATTCCCTCTTAAGATTCCTCTTGATAATTTTTGAAATTTGAAATCCCCACCAAGGCAGCTGACCCAGACAGCCAATCAAGCCCCCAGTTCATTACATTTTTTTTTTCTTCATTTCACATTTTATTTGAAAATATTCAAAAGGAATAGAAAGCCATATCACACAGCAATCATGACTACCTGAGTGCTAATTTTGTTTATTTTATTTTATTTTAATTTTTTTTTATTGTGGGTAAAAATCAAATTTTTCACAATACATACCAATATTTGTAAAATGATATATAAATACATATGCATGTATGTGCATTTGTTTACATAAATGTTACCCAGTTCATTACATTTGACCCAATATAAAATAAAGCCGACCTGTCGTAAAGCTGGTCCTATAAGATGGACAACCCCTCGTCCAATCAGTAGGAATCAAGCTAACTTCCTTTTTATGTCTAAAAATATTGTTTGCTATCCCTAGAATCCCAAAGCTACAGCTGTTCTTGCAAGTCATCTGGCTTCCTTCTGCTGTAGCAAAACTTCTGGTGTCCCAAATAAAATGCTGTAGACTGCAAACTTAACTCTGATTTGTCTTTCAACAGCTGCTATGAATGTTCATGTGCAAGTCTTTATATGCATTCATTTGTCTGAGGTAAATACCTAAGAGTGGAATGGCTGGAGCATATAACAGGTATAAGTTTATTTCCTTAAGAAACTGCCAAAATGTTTTCCATTTTCTATTCCCACCAGCAGTGTGCGAGAGTTTCAGTTCCTTCACAGCCTCATCAACATTTGGAATAGTATGTCTTTTTAAATTTAATTTTTTATATAAATGTGTAATGGTATCTCACTGTGGTTTTAATTTGCATTTTCCTAATGATTAACAATACTGAGCTTTTTTTTTTTCATACGTTTATTGGTCATCTGTATATCTTCTTTGAGGAAGTGTCTGTTCAAATCTTTTGCCCTTTTCAAAAACTGGGTTATTTGTTTCTTATTCTTAACTTTTTTTTAGGAGGTACCAGGGATTGAACCTGGGACCTTGTACATGGGAAGCAGGTGCTCAACCACTGAGCTACACCTGCTCCCTTTATTCTTGACTTTTGAGAGTTCTATCTTCTGAATAAAAGTCCCTTATCATACATATTTGCAAATATATTCTCTCAGTCTGCTGCTTATCTTTTTATCCCCTCAATAGTATCTATGATGGTTAATTTTACATGTCAACCTTGGTAGGCTATGGTGCCTCATTGTTTGGTCAAACGCTATCTTAGATGTTGCTGTGGAAGCATTTTGTTGATGGACTTAGCATCTACAATCATTTGACTCTAAGTAAAGGAGATGACCTTCCTTAATATGGGTGGGCCTTGTCCAATTAATTGAAGGCCTTTAGGAAATTCTGCCTCCAGACTACCACATCAACACTTTGCTGGAATTTCTAGCCTGTCAGCCTGCCCTACAGAATTCAGACTTGTCAGCCTCCAAATTCATGGGAGCCAATTCCCTAAAATCAATCTCTTAATATATATATATACAAACATCCGGTTGCTTTTGTTTCTCTGGAGAACCCTGGGTGATACATTACCTCTAAAAGTTTTTAATTTTGATGAAGCCCAGTTTATCAATTTGTTCTTTTGATAAAACAGAGTGTGCGAAATAAGCTAAGACTTCTTTATCTAAGCAAAGGCTGCAATGCTTTTTCCCTTTGGTTTTCTTCCAAAAGTTTTATAATTTTTGGTTTTACGTTTAAGTCTACGAACCATTTAGAGTAAATTTTCATATGAGATTTGGACTGAAGCTCATTTTTCTCAATATGAATATCCAATTGTTTTAGCACTGTTTATTGAAAATATGAAACCCTTTCTTCAATGAATTGCATTTGTCATTTTATAAAAAATCAGTTTTTCATATGTGTGTGTTTCTATTTCTAGATTCTCTGTTGTTCCATTGACCTATATAATGTGTCTCTTGATGCCAATACCATACTGTCTTTGTTACTGTTGTCTTATAATAACTCTTGTAATTAGGTCATATTGGTGCTCTAATCTAGTTCCTTTTCAAAGTTGTTTTGGCCATTCCAGATCCTTTACATTTCTATATGAACTTTAGAATCAGCTTGTCAGTATCTATTTTTTTTTAAGTCTTCTGGGATTTTGATTGATATTGCATTGCATTTTTAGGTCAATTTGGGGAGAATTGTCAGCTTAATAATATTGAGTCTCTGACCCATAAGTAGATCCCTCTATTTATTTTGGTCTATTTTAGTTTCCCTAAGCAATGTTTTGTACTTTTCAATGTACAGGTCTTTTACATTGGGGGGGGAGGGCAGTCAGATTTATTCTTGCATATTATTTATTTTTGGTGATAATATATATGTAATTTTTAAATTTCAATTTCCAGTTCACAGGTTTTATATAGAAATACAATTGACGTTTGAATACTGGTCTTGTATTCTGCAGCCATGCTAAAGTAAATTAATAGTTCTAATAACATTTTGCAGATTCCCTTGGGTTTTCTATATAGACAATCATGTTAACTGCCCATAAAGACAGGTTTACTTTCCCCTTTCCCATCTGGAGGCCACTTATTTCTTTTCTTGTTTTATTGCACCGGCTAGAACTTCCAGTATAGGATTGATATAGGAGTAATGAGAATGAACATCCTTGCCTTGTTTCTGATCTTAAGGGGAGAGGATTCTGTCTTTCATCATTAACTGCGATGTTAACTGTAGGTTTTTGGTAGATGACTTTTATCAAGCTGAGGAAGTTTCTTTCTATTCCTTGTTTGCTGAGAGTTGTTTAGGCATTGATACTGGGTTTTATCACATGCTTTTTCTATCTATTGAGATGACCAAATGGTTTTTCTTTTTCAGTTTTTAATATGGTAAATTATATTGATTTTTTTTTCACTGTTAAACCAATCCCCTTGGGCATGACATCATGATCTCTGTTTTTTATAAATTATTGGATTTTATGAAATTCAATTTTATAAAATTTTGTTTAGAATTTCTGCATCTATGTTCACGGGGGATATTGGTTTGTAGTTTTCTTTTCTTGTAATGTGTTTGTGTGGTTGTCATACCAGAGAAACGTTGCCCCGACAGAATGAATTTGGAAATATTCACTTTTGGAAATAAAACATTTTGTAAAATTTATCAGTGAACCCATCTGGTCCTAGAGTTTTCTCTGTGGGAGGATTTTTAGGTACAAATTCAATTTCCTTATTAGATGTAGGAATACTTGGGTTATACATTTCTTCTTTTGAGGTACTGGGACCCGAGGTCCCGGGTTCGGTTCTCGGTGCCTTCTGAAGAGAAAAACGAGCAAACAATGAGCAGACAATGAGCACAAACAACAAGCAAAAACAATGAGCAAACAGACGAGGGAGTCATCTCAGGGGAAAAAAAAATACTAATTTCCATTTTGATTTTTTTTCGTCCCATCGATTATTTTGATACGTGTTATTTAGTTTCCAAATATTTGGGGTTGGGTTTTTAGAGATCTTCCAATACTGATTTCTAATTTAATTCCACTGTGACCAGAAAACATACTATGTATGACTTCCATCTTAAAAACAGGTTACTAGTTAACACCACAAATATGAGAACGTTCTCTCATGAACTATAACAAATATATAATACTAATACATGGAGTTAATAATAGGGTGATTTGTGGGGAAAATACACCAAATATAAGCTATAGACTATAAATAGCTGTACTATTATGACAATGTTCTTTCATCATTTGTAGCAAATGTGTCACAACAATGTAAGGTGTTGGTGGTGGGGCAATGTGTGGGAATCCTGTATGGTAGACACAATTGTTTTGTTAACTTACAACTTCTCAAAAAAAGATATGAAAAAAAATTGAAACTTATTTTATGGCATAGAATATGGTTTATCTTGGTAAATAAATGTTCTGTGTGCATTTGAAAAAATATGTGTATTCTGCTGATTTTGGGTTGAGTGTTCTATAAGTGTCAGGTCAAGTTGGTTGATAGAGTTGTTAAAGTCTACCATCCTTACTGATTTTGTTTACTTGTTCTGTCTCTACTCACCTTTTTTAACATATTGAATACAATTATAATAACTTTTCATGTCCTTCTCTGCTAGTTCTAGCATGTACATCAGTTCTGGATCAATTCAATTGATTTTCTCCTCATTATGGGTCATATTTTCCAGCCATTTTGCATATCTGGTAATCTTTGATTGGATGGCAGACACTGTGAGTTTTACTTTGTTGGGTGCTGGATATTTTTGTATTCCTATAAGTCTTCTTGAGTTTTGTTCTGGGATGCAGTTAAGTTACTGGGAAACTATTTAACACTTTTGAGTCTTGCATTTCTTATTTGTTAGGCAGGTCCAGAACAGTGCTCAGTATAGAACTAATTATTCTCCAACACAGGTAAGACTTCTTCTAATTTTCCAGTCTTGCTGATGGGAACAGGTACCTTTTAGAATTTCCTGTAGTGGATGTCTGCTGATTGTAAACTTCCTCAGGCTTATTTGTCTAAAATGTCTTTATTGTGCTTTCATCATGAAGGGTACTTTTTCTAAACAGAAATTATGGCATTTATTTTCTTTCATTTCACTGAAAATATCATTCTTATGTCTTCTGGTTTCCAGTAGTTTTTGTTGGGAAGTCAGCTATCAATCTAACTGTTGCTCCTTTGAAAATAAGATCTTTTTAAGATGTATTTTTTTTTCTATGTCTGATTTTAAAATTTCTCTCTCTCTCTCTCTTCTTTTTATTTATTTATTTATTTTGTTTCAATAATCTTCTTTGTAATGATCCTGCTTGGGATCTGTTAGGTTTTTGAATCTGTGGGTTTTTTGTCTTTCATTTCTGGAAAAAATTCTCTTCCATTTTTTTCTTCAAATAATAGTTCCGTCTCATCTCTCTGTCCTCTCTTACTGTGACTCCAATTACACACATATTAGATCTTCTCCCTGTTATCTGCTATGTCTCTTTACCTTGCATTCTTTATTTTTCAGCATTTTCTTTCTCTGTTCTTCATTCCAAATTGTTTATTTTGATCTGTCTTCCAGTGCTTTCTCAGCTTTGTCTAATCTGCAGTTAAACCAGCGCATTAGCTATTTTCAATTACCAAGTTGTTTGAAATCCTAAAATTTCTTTTTGGTTCATTTTCAAATATTCCATGCCATTGTTTAAGTTTTGACTTCCCTGCCAAAATTTTTAATCTTGTAAGCTTACCTGTTTTACAGTCTATTTTATGGTTGTTAGAATATCATATGTAATATCTAGAGTTCTTCATACTCTATTGCCTGTTGCTTCTCCCAGTTCTCTTATTTGGTCTTGTCTCATAATGTACATACTTATCTCTGACTGTGTGCTGGAAAGTACATTAAAAATTATTTGTAGAAATAATTTGGAGTCTAGTATGATGTTATCTTCTTTCAGAGAGGATTGTGATTGCTTCTATCAGGCACCTAGAAACACTTAGAGTCCAGGACTGTGTTAATTCCAGTGCCAGACTGAGGTTTCTTTTGACCCACCTAGATGACAGGAAGCCAGGCTGAAAACTCTGGTTCCAGTAAAAAGTGGGATGGGGGATTTATCAAGGTCTCTACTGTTGGCAGTCCTCAGGTTCAGACAATTATTTTCTAGTCTTGAGGCCACAGATATGCAGCACAGCCTCTCAGACACCTCTTTTTAATTGGCAAATGCCCACAAGACAAAAATGAATGCTAGTACTTTTTGTGCACCTTTCAGGGTTCCCATGCCCTCCCCCCAAATCTTGGCTTAATAATTTCATGAATTTTAGATTTAAAACATATTTTGAACAGCTTTTTAAAATTGTCTTCAGAAGGAAGTTTGGCCTGAATTATCTAGTTCACCATCACAGGAAGCAGAAGTCCATGTAATTTTCAAATTTCTAAAAGGAGTGTGTGGCTGAGAGAAGTGCTATTTGCAAGTGTATAGTCGAAGATACCTATTCTCCACTTTCTAGTCACAGGTGTGAGTGTCAGTTGTGAGGTTTGTAGAATGTAATTTTTTTTACTAATAATAACAAAGCTCTTGAAGTTTGTAAATGCTTTAAAATATGTATCTTTAAAATAAATAGAATATATTTACTTATAACCATCAAACTATTGAAGGTTGTGAATGGGTTGAATATATGTAAAGTATTCTTCTGGGTGCTGGTTACTTGGATGTGATCAGTTGAGTTTTACTTTGTTGGGTGCTGGATATTCATGGACCCTTTTTTTTTTCCAGGAGGTACCAGGGACTGAACCTAGGACCTCATACATGGAAAGCAGGTGCTCAACCACTGAGCTACATCCACTCCCCATGTACCACTTTTTTTTCCTCCCCCACCCCAAGATGGCTCCCTCGCCTGTTTGCTCATTGTTTTGTTTTGGGTTTTTTGCTTGCTGTTTTTGCTCATTGTTTGTGCTCATTGTCTGCTTGTTGATTTTAGCTTATTGTTTGTTTTTTTTTCTCATTATCTGCTCTTTTTTTTACTTTATTTTGTACATTTAATAATTGAAAATATAAACAATTAAAAACTGAAAAGTAAACACAGATGAATAAATATATATATTTCTCAATTAAATGTACTGGATACATATAAATTTTTTTTTGAATCAAACAAAATGTTACACAATATATTTAGTTCATGGTAACGCATTCATACAGTATTTGTCCTTTTGTGTCTGGCTTGCTTTGCTCAACATAATGTCCTTCAGGTTCTTCCATGTTGTCATATGCTTTACAACTTCATTTCTTCTTACCGCTGCATAATATTCCATCATGTGAATAGACCACAGTTTGTTTATCCATTCATCTGTTGATGGACACCTGGGCTGTTTCCAACTTTTGGCAATGGTGAGTAATGTTGCTATGAACATCGGTGTGCAGATGTCTGTTCGTGTCACTGCTCTCAGTTCTTCTGGGTATATACCCTAGTGGTATTGCCAGGTCACGTGGCAAGTCTATATTCAACTTCTTTAGAAGCTGCCAAACAGTCCTCCATAGTGGCTGTAACATTCTGCGTTCCCACCAACAGTGAAGAAGTGTTCCTATCTCTCCACATCCTCTCCAACACTTGTAGTTCTCTGTCTTTTTATTAGCGGCCATTCTGATAGGTGTGAAATGATATCTCATTGTAGTTTTGATTTGCATTTCCCTAATCATGAATGATGTTGAGCATTTCTTCATGTGTTATTTTGCCATTTGTATTTCTTCTTTGAAGAAATGTCTATTCAAGTCTTTTGCCCATTTTAAAATTGGGTCATTTGTCTTTTTATTGTTGAGTTGTAATATTTCTTTATACATCCTGGATTTAAACCCTTATCAGATATGTCATTTCCAAATATTTTTTCCCATTGAGTTGGCTGCCTTTTCACCCTTTTGACAAAGTCCTGTGAGGTGCAAAAGTGTTGAATTTTGAGGAGGTCCCATTTATCTATTTTTTCTTTTGTTTCACGTGCTTTGGGTGTAAGGTCCAAGAAACCACCACCTACTACAAGGTCTTGAAGATGTTTCCCTACATTTTCTTCTAGTAGTTTTATGGTCCTGGCTTTTATATTTAGATCTTTGATCCATTTTGATATGATTTTTGTATAGGGGGTGAGATAGGGGTCCTCTTTCATTCTTTTACTTATAGATATCCAGTTCTCCCAACACCATTTGTTGAAGAGACTGTTTTTTCCCATTAGCGTGGGCTTGGTAGGTTTGTCAAAAACCAGTTGACTGTATAGGTGAGGGTTTATTTCTGGGTTCTCAATTCTATTCCACTGATCGATGTGTCTATCTTTATGCCAGTACCATGCTGTTTTAACCACTGTAGTTTTGTAATATATTTGAAGGTCAGGTAGTGAAATTCCTCCCACATCATTCTTCATTTTTAGAATGCTTTTGGCTATTCAGGTGCACTTACCTTTCCAGATGAATTTGGTAATTGCCTTCTCTAATTCTGTAAAGTAAGCTGTTGGGATTTTGATTGGTATTGCATTGAATCTATAAATCAGTTTGGGTAAGATTGACATCTTCACTATATTTATTCTTCCAATCCATGAACACAGAATGTCTTTCCATTTGTTTAGGTCTTTTAAAATTTCTTTTAGCATTGTTTTGTAGTTTTCTGCATATAGGTCCTGTACTTCTTTGGTTAAATTAACTCCTAGATGGGAAGCAGATGTGGCTCAATCGATAGGGCTCCCGTTTACCATATGGGAGGCCCTGGGTTTGATTCCCGGGGCCTCCTGGTGAAGGCAAGCCAGCCAGTGCGGTGCGGTGAGCTGACCCAACAGGGGGAGACAAGCAGACACAGAAAAACACACAGCAAATGGACACAGTGAGCACAAGCAGCAGGGGGGGATAAATAAATACATAAAATCTTAAAAAAAAAAAAATTAACTCCTAGGTATTTGAATCTTTTTGTTGCTATTGAAAATGGAATTTTCCCTCTGATTTCCTCCTCAGGTTGTTCAG
>JAQZBX010072100.1:0-15127 GCA_029593785.1 Cabassous unicinctus | reverse complement strand
TGCCTTTACATTTGCCAATACCCGGAACCGAGACTGCTCTAATTTGCCTCAAATTCTGAGACCAATTCTGCTTTTATACAAGAGAATTAGAAGGAAAATATTGGCATCTATTCAGCACTTATTCTGTGCCAGACATATCACCCAAATCATTTCACTTGATTCCTCACAACCACCCTAATTATTCCCAACTCACAGCACCTAAAGTCAAACTCAATAAATAATTATTGACTGAACAAATGTGCAAAGGAGTTCTTTTTAAATTTAAGCAATTTATATTTATATCAATGCCAGAAGATGCTCATTTAACAAAATATAATAACTACATAAACAATAAATCTACTTTGGTCAGTGGTTTCACCTCCACTTTTTTTGTTGTTGTTGATTTCTCAATCTTGAGAGATTTGGGCTGATGCCCACTCTGACTGCTTCGGCTGAGAAGGGACAGAATGGAAACAGAATGTAGTTGTTTTGCTTGCAGTTGAAGATAGTCCTTGCTTTTGGGGTGGGGCTGGTTCATCAGCATCATTTTGTTAGTTGTCCAGGGCAAGTCCAAAGAACTGGAGAGTAGGAGTTGGGTGCATATCTGCTGGGATTCAGAGCTCCCCTGACATATGAACAATTTGAGGATTTATGTCTCTGAGAAATATACTTAATAGGTAAATTGGAAATTATAGGTTCAGATAAAAGGAATAGAAGAATCACGATTGGGGATTTATAAGTGAGTATAACTATGTTATTTTGGGGAAATAACTTTTCATATATTCTTGTATAGAGCCTACTGGGGGTTGTTTTAATGAGGCTGTATGGCTTCCCTTTGGTGTCTGGATTTCCCTAGGTCCCTCAGGAGCACTTTTGTTTGAGGCTTTGTTTACTGTGGCAGTTTTTGAAGTCTGGCTGAGCCCTGCATAAGCCTAACTTCTGGAATGCCCTCCCAACTCACTTTGAAATCTCTTAGCAATAAAACTCTATTTTATTTAATATTTCCTCCTTTTGGACAGGGTCTTTTTCCAAATGCATCACTGGTTGGTGCTTGGTATTAATCCCTTGGTGTCAGGAAGACTCATCCCTGGGAGTCATGTCCCACATGGCGGGGGGCGTGGTGGGGTGGATAGTGAGTTTAATTGCAGAGTTTGGCTCACAGAGAGGCCACATTTGAGTAACAAGGAGTTTTCCAGGAGGTAACCTTTAGGTATTAATTATACTTAGGTTTAATTTCATTATTACAGGAATAAGGCTCGTAAGTACAATCCTTAAGATCAAGGGCTTTGCTTAACGGCATGTTTTCTTTTATTAGGCAAGGCTTATACTTTCCAGATTTTTTGACATCTTATTTGAGAATGTAGCAGGACTTCTCCAGGAGGAAATCTTAATATTTTGTTAGTTATTGTGTGGCCCTCTATATATACAGAAAACATACCTATGGCAACATAGGTCTATTTTTATCTTATAGAAGCATGTAGCTCTATAAATTTCAAGTTCAAAAGGCCCTGTCAACAATCCTGGCCCTTGCCAGGGTTATGTGAATTGACAGGAGGGCATAAATTATATACTTGCCTTGCTTCTCATGTAAAGTTCTTCTTCTCGCCCCTCCCCCCCTTTTTTCTGAAGATGAGGCATAGAATACATACAGGCTGCATGTATTTTCAGAGACGCCTCAGAGTAAAACAGTATAACTGACAAGAGAATTTGTTTTTTTCTGTGGTATGTAATATTTTTCTAAGAAAAAAATATGCAACATTCCCATACCCCCTATTTTTGAGACTTAACGTTGGTGTGGTACCTTTGTTACATTGATGAAATAATATTAAAATGTTATTGTTAACTAACTGTCCATATTTGCTTTAGGTGCATTTTTTCTCCACTTACCACCCCACTATCAGCACTCTGTACAAGTGATGTATCTTTGTTTTAGATCCTGAAAGAACATTCCTATATTTTCACCATTAACCCCAATCCTCAGTCACCACAGGGTTCACTGTGTTATACCATCCTAAATTTCATGCTCTGGCTTTCCTTCTAGCAACATCTACAGCACAAATCTTCCCCTTTTGACCCCGGTCACAGAAAAACTTCAGCAATGTCAATTACAATCCCACTATTTTGCTATCATCACCTTTTGGGGAAGTTTCTTGTAAGGTAGGACGCTTGATGAGTTCTCTCAATTCCTGTTTATCTGTGAATATTTTAATCTCTCCCTCATTCTTGAAGAACAATTTTTCTGTATACAGAACTCTTGTTTGGCAGTTTTTCTCTTTTACTACCTTAAATATGTCATATCTCTGCCTTCTCGCCTCCATGGTTTCAGATGAGAAGTCAGAATCTTTTTGAGCATCCCTTGTATGCGATGGAGAACTTTTCTCTTGCTGCTTCAAGGATTCTCTCTTTAACTCTGGCATTTGACAATCTGATTAATATGTGTCCCAGTATAGTTCTTTCAGGATTTATTCTGTTTGGACCCTACACTGCACTTCCTGGACATGTACATCTATGTCGCTCATAACAGTTGGGAAATTTTCACTTATTATTTACTCAAACACTCTTTCTGCCCCTTCCCTTCTCTTCTCCCTCTAGGACACCAATAATGCATATGTTTGCATGTTTCATGCTGTCATTCAATTAATTGAGACATGCTCATTTTTTTTTCCATTTTATCTCTATCTGTTCTTCTATTTGTGTGATTTTGAATGTTCTATCTTCTAATTCGTTAATTATTTCCTCTTCCTGTTCAAATCTGCTGTTCTGTGCTTCTATTGTATATTTAATTTCTTCTATTTTGCTTTTCATTACCATAAGATCTATTATTTTTCTAAGTATTTTTTACCATTTCTTCTTTATGCTCACCCAGTGTTTTCTTAATATCCTTTACCTCTTCTTTCATCTTCTTGAATTGATTTAGGAGATTTGTGTGGACACCTTTGATTAGTTGTTCCAAATTCTGCACCTGTTGCAAATTTTTAATTTTTTCCTTTGACAAGGACATATTTTCCTGTTTCTTAATATGACTTGTAAATTTTGCTGATCTCTAAGCTTCTGTTTATCCTGATGAGTTTACTTCAGTTTCTCTCTCTTGACTAGTGTTTTATTATGATCTTAAATTCAACTGTGAACCCAGTAGGGCTGCTTATTTACTCTCTCAGTACCTTATATTTTGATGTGTTCTTTTCTACTTGCTTGGAAGTTGCTCATCCATTGCCCAAAGCACTGGTATACTAGAACAGTCTTAGATCAAATGTGTCTTGATTACCTGTTATATGTCAGGAATTGCACTATGCCCTGTAAATGGCATATGAGTTCTTAATATTCGCATTTTATAATTGAAGAAATTGGTGCTCAGATAGGTTTAAATAAAGTACTTGAAGTTACACAGGTGGCAATTTTTTCTTCCCTATTTCTCTTCCTCCTTTTCCATTTTGCACATATAAAACATTTTCAGAAGTTATACATAACAGGTATTTAAAATTTAAAGTACTTAAAAGTATAGTAATTACAAAATATAAAGTAATTACAAAACATAAAGAATAAAATTAGTCTCTTTCTCCTCCTCCTCCCTCCACTCTCCAGAGATAAACATTGTAAATAAATTATGTCCATGCCCTTTTAATTGTAACAAGCAGATCTTACCATGGCTGCTGTAATTCTGGGTTAGACCTTATAGCTTATACATTCATACAACTAGGCTTTGTTCTGGTCTTTGGTACCAAACTCCCATCCTCATCCTATACTCCCGATTTTGTAACTGGGTGGTTTTTTTGAATCCTCATGGTTTTGTTTCTGCCGTATTAAGCAAGAATACTTTGGTATTGTTTTTAAAAAGGTCATTACTCTAGCTAAATTTATTTTCTATTTAGTTTGCCAATGTGCACTTAGGGGATGTGACAGACGGTTGAAATGTATTATGCAGCAACTGTTTTATGACTCTGGTGGCAATTGAAAGGGTAACCATGGCAGCAGTAAGTATTAAAACTGATAAACGGGTTGTAAAGCAAAACAGTACATACTAAAATAACTGGTAACTGCTTGTCTTTGTTCTCTGATTTGATGTGGTGATAGAGCCTCAGTCTTACTGGAGGCAATCTGTGTTGTTGCAGAAAAAGGTAAAACTATCTTAATCGATCTTTAGTTTATCATCACATTCCTTATTTTAGTATGCCTTGTAGTAGCATTAGAAGGCATCTGTAGTGATTCCATTTCTAGTAAATCGCTCCCTATCATATTTTTTATTCAGCCTGTTTAACTGTTTCTTCAGTAAGTCAATTCTAAGTATGAGCCATCTCTGCTCTCTGATCAGAGTTCTCTTTCCTTTTTCATCCTTACCCTTTTACACTTACTGACTTCGCTTCTTTTGCACCCTTCCCCTGTAATCTTTTGTCCCTTTACCTCTCCTGAGGAATTTTTCATTTAAGTGCTCTTCACTTACTTGCCTACCTAACCAGGGACGCATGATTGGCAATTTTAACATGTCTCTTCTTTGATTCAAATAATCCCTCAGTTCTTTTATTAGGTCTGCAAAGCCCATCCTCAACTCAGGGAAGTAATTTCCTGTCATGCACTTCCTTTGCTTTTACTGCTAGGCCATGAAATATTTCTGAGGAGAATCACAAAACCACAATTATCAAGTACAATACCCTAAATTTGGGATATTGAACTTCAACTGGATTTTGTACATACTTGCTAATTCCTTTACCTCTTCTTTTTAAATTAAAATTGTATTTTTATATAATTTCAAACTTACAGGGCAGTTGCAAAAATAATACAAAAAACTATACTGAGATCTCCAACCTACCCACACCCAGATACCCAGACCCACCAACTTTTAACATGTTTGCCACATTTGTTATATCATTCTGTCTACCTACCTATCTATCTATGTCAACCTATCTCTCTCTCTTCATCATCTATCAATCTGCATATCTATTTATTTACTTATTTTCTAACCATATAAGAGTAGGTTTTATACATCATGATCCTTGAAATACTTCCATGAATATTTCCTGAGAACAAAGATATCCACTTATGTAACTTTAAGTAACCACCTCATGTTGAAGCAATTTAACATTGTTGTAAAGGTTACAGTCTACATTCCAGTTTGAAAAAAACATATGAAATATGTTCCAAAAGTGACCTTTTGGGTTTTTTCTCCTCCATTGTTGGTTCCAGTCTTGGATCATGGATTGCATTACATTGTTTCTTTTGTAACTTTTTAAAAAAACATACAAACACATGTTTAACATAAAGTTACCTATCTCAAACACTTCCAAGTATACCATTCAATGGGATAATCACATTCACAATATTGCACTACCCTCAACACTATGCATTACCAGAACTTTCCAATAACCCCAAACAGAAGCCTTACACCCATTATGCCTTAACTTCCCATTCCCCTTGTCCCCAGCCCCTACTTTCTGTCACTATGAATTTACATTCTCTAGTTATTTCATATAAGTGAGATCATATAATATCTATCTTATCGTGTCTGGCTTTTATTTCTTCTTGACTTTTCTGACAATTCTTTATTGTAAATAACCAAACTTTATACAATCTCTAGAATATCGGCTCTAAATATAGTTACTTAATTCCTTGGGTAAGAGTGGGGCCATCGAATAAAGACTCTCTATGGTCCCTGATTTCTCTCTAAGTAGGTTTTTATCACCAACCCCTCTTTTTCATCATTATTTAATTAATCATCTACCATCCCTCCTTTGTTCTGGAAAAGATTCTCTTTCAAAGCACGAGCTCCTTGATTTCATCCTTTCCACATTTACCTGCACCTTGTTGTATCAATGATACAATTTCAGCAATGTCAGCCTCTCTTCTGTACCCATAAATAAGATCAACATCCCCCAGCATCCTCCAAAATTTTCCTTAAAATTGAATAGCTTTTAAAAGTGCGATTGTATTTCCCTCCCAAAAACTTTCACTGTCAATATTTTTTAAAAAATTGTCTATACTTGCTGCTTTCATTCCTCACTGCTTGTTTATACACCTTGAAATCTGGTTTCTAATCTTACAAGTTTATTGAAATTCTTTCTTCAAATTTACCATTATTCTTCTAATATTTACATATAATGACTCTTCCATTTGACATCCTCTTAGCCCACTCTAAGGCACTGGGCACTGTTCACTGCCATATTGTTTTCGTTTTGTTTTGTGTGTTTTGGTTTTTAGCAATGGGAATTTATTAGTTTTACAAACTTACATTTTCGAGGCTGAGAAAAATGTCCATATCAAGGACTGGTCCCTCCTTCTCTCCCAGGTTTCATTGCTTTCAGCTTCTTCTTCTTTGGATTTCTCATTTCTTCATCTGCATTTAATTCTCCTATAAAGGTCCTCCAAGTGAGGCAGATCACATCTTAAGTTAAGACCCTACTCACCAAAAGATCCTACTTACAAAGTATCCACACTCACAGGAATAGAAAACTTTGAGAACATACTTTTGTGGGGTGCATAGAGCATCCAACCATCACATCTCCCTATATCAAGACCCTTACCTTAAGCACATCTTCAAAGTCCCTTTTACCATGTAAGGTAACATATTCACAGGTTTTGGCAATTAAGAAATAGGCCTTTTTTGAGACCCAGCATTCTGCCTAGGACATGCCATAACCCAGTTTCTCGATGCGGTTTGCCAGAGGCATCTCAGACTTAGGGCTCTTCCTTAAGCCCTGACTTCCAGTTATGCTGTTCCTTGATGTATCCAAGGAGAGACTCTTCTATCCACCTTTCTCTGGATAGAAGCCCCTAGGAGATAACCACAATTGTTGAGTTCAGCGGGCCCCATCTGTGTGATCTTGAGCACACTGCTGCACCTCTCTGGGCCTCAGTCTCCCTTCTATGCAAGGAAGGGCATGGTCTTTGATGGTCTTAAGGTTGCTTCCATTTCTGACCTCCTCCTTCCTAATATAATTAAACCTATAGACAGACAAGGGAGGGTCAGTCCTGTCCCTTGTCTGTTAGTGGTAAGAACCGCAGTTTCCAGAGAGAAGTCATTTGCCTACGACCTAGCAGAAGGAGCAATAAAGAAATCCCTCAACTTACATATTCTAATTAAATTAGCACACATTTAATTTGGATGTAATTTTTAAAACACGACACTAAAATTATCCACAAGCCCAGCTTTATTGGACCTCCTGGAGTAAAGATGTCTTTCCTGTCAGGTGAGGGTCTTTCTCCACCTTTCTCTGTAGAAACCTCTCCTGGAACCTTCTTGGCATCACTCAGAACCTTGTTTTTGGCCATGTTCTGTGTATGGCCTGATAAGTTGAATCTCCTTCTCCATACCCTGGCTGACCGACCCCTGTGTGTCAGTCAACCCCGTTCCTCCTGGGCCCCCCAGTCTTGTTGCATTGACCCTTTGTTGTGGGGATAGCAGTGTTACTAGCCAAAAGCAATCAGGGACAAGGGCCTGGTTCTCAACATCTGAGCGTGTACTTTTCATACTCCCACTGACAGATGGCTTCTATAGCTGCTGTCACAAAATTCAATTTCAAATAATAACATTTATTTGAATATCAGTTTCTCAATCTCTACCTAATTTTTATCCCTATAGTTTCTTCATGATTCTGTTGATAATGTCTCAGTTCTCCAAGGTGGTCATGAAACAGAGACAAGGTACATCAGATTTCTTTACCAAGGTTGATAAATGCAATAGAACAAAAATCCTCTTAGTAAAGGAAATCATGTTTTCATTTTTATTGTTGAAAAATATATGCAAAATTTCCATGGTCCAAGAGAGTTGTTATCAGTCAGTAGCTTTTATTATGAGGGCATTTTCCCCTAACAAATTGGAAAACAATAACATTGTTTCCCAGGGTTGGACAGAGACTGTTTGGACAGAAGTCAGGGCCAACTTTGACTCTGGAGTTCATCTCTGGCTGAGCAAAAAGAGGAGCCTCCTAGGAATTTATTTCTTAGTGTGGTCATCAGAGACCTGGGCTCGGTGTCCAGAACCAAGAACTGAATTTGGGCTTCACAATTGACTAACTGCAGGACCTTAGGCAATTCTAGATCCTTGATTGAGCCTCAGTGCCCTCACCTGTAAAATAAAGGCCTTCTGGAAAAAGACACTCATACAAAGCTGGTGGTAATGAGAATTGACACAGCCACTTTGCAAAGCAATTTGACAATACCTGGCATAATTCAAAATGCAACATAACCCAATTCCAGGAATTCCAAGTCTAGGTTTCCTCCTTAGGGAAAGCCGCATGTGGGTGTAAAGATGTTTACTTCAATGTTGATTGTAATGACCAACAATTGGAAACAATTTAAATTTCAGCACATGAGAAGGATGAGTGAATAAATGAGGAATATTCATAAAGTGGATTACTGCACAGCAACTAAAAGAAATGCAATAGACTCATGCAGTAATATGGATAGATCTCAAGACTTTCATGTTGAATAAGAGAGTTGCAGAAAGCATGTTGAAGAAAGCTATATAGAATATTCTACTCCTTATGTAAATCAACATAGACAAGCAATATTATATATTATCATAGATTCTCTGGAGTGATGAAAATGTTCCATATGATCGTGGTTGTTACATATTCAGGATACATTTGCCATTGGTATTTTAAAATTTTATTGTATATAAATTACACCTCAATAGAGTTCATAAAAGATTAAAATTAAAAAGTCAGAGATGGTGCAACAATTTTCATAATCTCATATATTCCCCTCAAAAATCAATTTTAATGTTTTTTCTTATACAAATCATTTCATTATGTGTCTAAATAGATTATAAACTTATTTTTGGATCTACCACTGAATCCAGTAATGCTAGTTACAGAGCTGCATTCTGTAAGTACTTGATTTGTTGATGCCATTATTTTGAGGAACATGTGAAAATTGAGTAGCAATATATTGTAATAGTTAAAATCTGTGTTAGAGAAAGCAGAGCTTTACTGCATAGCTGTGTGATTTTGAGGAAATTTGTTGCTCAAATGTGTGCCTCTGTTTCTTTTTTTGTAAAATGGGGAAAGGCCTGGGGCTTATTTCATAAGGTTATTATAAGAATTAAAAGTGATAAGGTCTAAAAGTAGCTTGCACATAGAAAACACTTAAATACAAAAGATATTAAAGGCAATAAAAATGCATTTTTTCAGGAGAACATGATCAGCATCAATTTTTGCATACTAAATGGATTTATTTTGCAGCAAATATATAATCATTGCCACACAATCAAGACTCTACAGGTCCCTAAACAACCCTTGACACTGGAAATAATTGCTAATACACTTCTCTCTGTCATATCTTACCATATACAATTCTCCATATTTTCTTCCTTTTCCTTATTCAGTTATTTACTGTTATTTTGAGATATGGGATTTTAAAACTAGTCCTCATGAAACCATTTTTTTTTATTCCAGTTACTCTATTTGCAATTGAATCGAACTGGTTGATAACTTGTTTAATAGGTGGATCATTTTTCCCAGGTAATTATTTTTTAAAATGATAAATAATCCATAAAATAAAAGTAGTAAATATTGACAAATTTTAATATCATTTAAAGTGATAGACTAAGGTTTAAATAATCATCTAATTTTCAAACTGTAAGACATGTGTTTATTCATTACAAGTTCCTGTTTACTTTTTGAAGAAACTGGCCTAAAGGATACTAAATGGCTTGCTTAAGGACATGCAAATAATTAGTGCCACAACCTCCACTAAAATCCAAATAATTAGTGCCACAACTTCCACTAAAATCCATTCCTAATCTTGTGGCTTTCCAGCAAAATTGGTCTTCAATGGCAAAAACACAATAATTACTTATTTAAATCTTAACCAGTAGTAAATTTTTCTGACGTTATCTTCGATTTTATCTAGGAATTAGTAGAATACATTTTTTTTAACTTACAGTGAATTTCTTAAGTTAAAAATGAGAATTTTCCTAACACCATGACTACTGTGCACTCACTTTTCTCAGTGATTAAGACAAAATGCCCTACTTTCTTATACCAGGTTATTTTACTTTAGCTGACAGAACTCATGAGAATATTTGAGTTTGAGTATGAAAAAATTTATTCCTGTTATTTGACCTATCTCCCAGCCTACTACTGAAGCAATTTTATGAGCTTCTAGGTTCTTTTGTTAGTCTAGAGAAGGGGCTTGGCAAACTACAGCCTGTGGGTTAAATCTGTCCCACTACATGTTTTTGTAAATGAAGTGTTGTTGGAACACAGCCATGAACACTTGTTTAAGTATTTCCATGGTTGCTATTGCACCACAACGACAGAGTTGTAGATTTGTGAAATAGATCATAATACCCACAAAGTCAAAAATTTTTATCTTCTGGCCCTTTAGAGAAAAAGTTTATGGAGTTCTAGATTATGATCAAATGTGTAGATGCTAATGACTTTTGAAAAAGAAAGTGTATTCTCCTTTTAGGATATATTACTGGATAATAATTCAAACTTGTCAATTATTTTTCAAAATTTCCCTTTTAATATGTAATGTATTACTTGCATCTATCAAAGATTGAATGATAAGACACATCAGTCTCTCACTGCAATTTTGTTTATCTCAATTGTTCCTTGAATTTATATCTTTTTTTTTTCAGAGAAAAATATAAATTTACTTCAGCAATTTTAATTTCAAGTTCATTCTTTCAGTACATACTGTATAATATATTTTGAAAATCATATTGAGAATTACAGACAATGAATCTTGTCATCCCATGAGCCAAGACAGGGGAGTGTCATATGCCCCAGGGGGTGGGAAGGAAGGAACAGAAAAGATCCAATGGGGTATTTAGTGGTCATGGGAAATATTCTTCATTACCTTACAGTAATGGACACAGGACATCACTCTTTGAGAAACCTCCTCTTTCTAGGGAGAGGACTGAGAAAATTGGCTGGAGAATGTGAAGGAAATCCTTGTCTTTTTCTCTCCAGGACCTGCCTGATACCAGCACTAGTCAAAAAGCTTCACTG
Source organism: Cabassous unicinctus (assembly GCA_029593785.1). Lineage (NCBI taxonomy): Eukaryota > Metazoa > Chordata > Mammalia > Cingulata > Chlamyphoridae > Cabassous > Cabassous unicinctus. The sequence continues at coordinate 4,199 of JAQZBX010072100.1, read as the reverse complement.
CTGTAATGATGCAGCACTCACATAAAACCTTGAGGAAGAATAACCCTTCTTTCTTTCCAGAGGAACCAGGGAAAGTGGCTCTGGTAGACCAAAATATCTATGGGTAATTACCATTATTTTTTCTCTCTCTTCTCTCTTGCATTGCCCTAAATGCAACTTCAGTTTAATGGAACTGCACAACAGCACACAGGCCTAAAATATCAGAGAAATTCTTGCATTCTAGCCAGAGGAATGTGTAAAAGGAGTCTCTGAGAGCTGAAGAATGAGGGGAGGGAAGTCCCAGATAGTAAAGAAGTGTAGCAGGAGATCTCCGAATCATGAACATCAAATGACATAATTTGTGGGTTTATATCCAAGCTGTGCATACTGGGAAGAGAAACAAGGAAGCATAGCAAAGTGTTTGAAAACTGAAATACAATATAAACTGCTATCCAAGACACAGAGTAAGTTCTGAGTGGTGCATATGTGTGGTAGATACAAATATCATAGTGAAAGTTTTGAAAACTGAACTGTTAATAGAAACAATGCTTACAGAAAACAAGGCAGAGCTTTTGATGTGACCCTAACTGGAAAACAAACAAACAAACAAAATCATCATTCACAAGAGGATTTCAACAGAAAGCAAAGTCAGAATATAATATTCAGAATGTATAGGATAAAATTTTTAAGCAAAAGGACAATAAAAAACATGCCAAGCCTGAGATAATCCAGATGTTGGAATTATCAGAAAAAACTTTAAAGCATCAGTTTTATCCACGCTCCTTGAGCTAAGAGTGGACACTCTTGAAATTAATGGAAATATATAAGTTATCAGCAGAGAAATACAAGTTATAAAAGAAAAAGCAAATGACAATTTAGAACAGGACAATGTAATAATTGAAATAAAAGTCCACTAAGAGTCTCAATAGCAGAATGAAGACCACAGACGAAAAAGTCAGTGAATTTGAAGACAGACAAATAGAAATTATACTGTCTGAAGAGTGAACGTATGTTTAAAAAAAAAGATCCTCACAGACTTGTTAATATTAAAAGTTTTAATATTCATTTTGTACAGTTTAAATGAGGGAATCATATGATATATGAATTCTATCTCAAAAAATCTGATAAAAACAACACCAATAATAATAATTGATATTATCAGCACTATTACTAATTGCTTTAGTTATTTTAAAGTAGTATTATTATCAAAGAAAACAGACCAATATGTCAAGTTTTCAATATTATTGCATGTAACTATGAGCCTTATTCTTTAAAAATTGAAACTTAATGGTTACTATAGGTTTTGAGGGGAGGGGTAGGGAACAATAGAATAGATAGAACATAGGGCATTTTTAGGGCATTGAAATTGCTCTGCATGATCTTGAAATACTGGATACAGGCCATTTTAAATTTTGTCAAAACCTATAAAAGTGTATGTTGCAAAATGTAAACCATTGACCATGATTAGTAGCAATGCTTCAATATTGTACATCTATTTTAATAAATGTACCACATACATGTAAAATGTTACTAATAAGAAAGAGTGGGAGGGGGTTGGGTATATGGAAATCCCTATATTTTCTATGTTACTTTTTTTGTAACTTAAAGCTCCTTTGAAGATAAAGCAAAAAAAATAAGAAACTGGGGGAACATATGGAAGAAATCATCCCTGAACATGAAAGGTAATAGATCTTATAGTGATGAAAGACACAATGGAAGAATTTTTTGTTTATTTTATTAATTTTTATTTTTCATTTTTGTATTTTATAAGTTGCATTAGTCAGCCAAAGGGGTGCTGATGCAAAATACCACAAATCTCTTGGCTTTTATAAAGGGTATTTACTTGGGGTAGAAGCCGACAGTTACCAGACCATAAAGCATGAGTTACTTCCCCCACCAAAGTCTGTTGCCACATGTTGGAGCAAGATGGATGCTGACATCTGCAAGGGGTCAAGCTTCCTGGGTTCCTCTCTTCCCAGGGCTTCTTTCTCTCTGGGCTCAGCGCCTCTGCTCGTTCCACAAGGCCAGCTGTAAACTATTGGGCAAATGGCTTGTCTCTCTTCCTGGGGCCTCTGCTGTGTTGAATTGAGCCTTTTCCCCTTCCTCATGTATCTGCTTCTCTATGTGATTACTTCACAGGCTCCAGGATCAAAACTCCAACATCAAAGCTCCAGCTAACTCCTCTGCTCTGCCGGGTAGTTTTCTACTACATGTCCTACTGATGTGGCCCAATCAAAGCCTTGATCATTTTTTAATCAAGTAAAAGTGAAACTTCTGAATCCAATACAATCTAATATGCAAACAGGCCAGTTTACAAACATAATCCAATATCTATTTTTCGAATTTATAAATAAGACCAATCTGCTACATATGTTATTTACTATTATTTATTTTATTATTATTTTTATTTGCTTATTTTTTTATTTGTTTTTGGGGAGGTTTTGGATTGCAGAAAGGTCACAACTGTGGCAGGGAAGGATCACTGGTATGGGCTCTCAGTGATAGCAGGATGTGTGCGGAGAGGTGCAGCTGGGGCATGCCTCTGTGGAATATGAATAAGTTCAAGTGGTCACGGGGCATTGTCTCAGTAGTTCGAGACCCACACAATAACCAAAAGAACACTGAATTACCACCCTGGGAAGTCCTGCTACATTCTCTAATATAGCCATAAAAAGCCCCTGAGTACATGGGTGGTGCTTAGCAAAGGAGAACAGACCATTCCAAGAGGCCCTTGATATTGATGGTTATACTTAGGAACCTTTCCTTGTGAAATTGAAATTTAGCCTAGTATTATATATGGCCTAAGAGTTGCCTCCTGATAGTCTCCTTGTTGCTCAAATGTAACCTCTCTCTAAGCCAAACTCAGCATATAAATGCACTGCCTTTCCTCCAGTGTGGGACATGAATCCCAGGGATGTGCCTCCCTGGCATAGAGGGATTATTACCAAGGACCAACTAGCAATGCATTTGGAAACAGACCTTGACCAAAAGGGGTAAATGGTAAATACAAATGAGTTTTTATGCCTAAGAGTTTTGAAAGTGAGTCAGGAGTTCATCCCAGAGGACAAACTTATGCATGATTCAGCAGGATCTCACTGACTGCCACAATAAACAGTGCCTCAAACAGTGGGGCTGCTGAGGGCTCTAGAGACATCTGGACATCTGGATTCTATAGGCAGGACAGACAATCTCAGGAATTTGGCACACTGTCAGTGGGCCTTACTTTGATATATATGCTACCCTTGTAACAGAGTTAGACTCACTTATAATTGCCCTACACATGGCTCTTCTACCTCTTTTATTTGCACTATAAGTAACATTATACTTGTTAATTATATGTCCCAGGAACTTAAATATTCAGTCTGTTCATATGCTGGTTGAGCACTGAATGTCAGCAGAGTTTCAACACCTACTTACTCTCCAGTTCATTGGAAGCACCCAGGACAACTAACAAAAGGATGATGATGGACAATGCCCATTCCAACAAAACAAAAAGTATCAACAAGTGCAAGCAAGACAGTTCCATTCATCTGCCCCATGAGATCTAAGCCCCTCTAAATAAAAAACAGAGCATCACCATCCCAAAATCCTCAATATTGAGGAATGAACAAACATAAATTGGAAGTGCAACTATGGACTAAAGTAGACTTATTATCATCCTAGCAATGGAAGAACTTTTATCATTGTTATAAATGCAGTGAGCACCAGAGGTTCTGAGGGGAGGGAAAGGGAAGATTAGGTGTAACATGAGGCATTTTTGGGACATTGGAATTTCCTGCATGACATTACATTGATGGATACAGGCCATCATACATTTTGTCAAAACCTGTGGAATTGTGTAGGGCAAAGTCCAAATTATAATGTTAACTCTATACCATGGTTTGTAGCAAAAATGCTTCAATATTTGTTCATCAATTGTAACAAATGTATGACACTAATGAAAGATGTTGTTAATGGGGGAAAGTGGGGGAGGGACTAGGGTGGTGTAATGGCAATCACTATTTTTTTTTTTATAATCTAACAGGTATTTTCCCTTTTTTTTTCATTTATTGAAGTATATCACTCATACATAAACATACATAAACAATAAGAGTGTAGTAATAGTTGTGAACTTACAAAGCAAGCATACAAAACATCACACAGGGCTCTCATACCTCACCTTATCATGAATATCTTGCTTTATTGTGAAATGATTTTAACTAATGATTTAAAAACTTCCT
>JAQZBX010072099.1:0-15128 GCA_029593785.1 Cabassous unicinctus | reverse complement strand
TCTTCTCCACTAATATATATTAATACTATCATCTGTATCTATCCACATTTACCAAACACATTTTTTCTTTAGTAAGAAACATTAGGTTAGTTCCTAACTGCTGAGTTCTTCACACATAAATTTGCCTGTGTCCCTCTGGGTATCCATGATTAAATATCTCTATGAAATATATCCAGTGTGGATTCCTGATTCAGAACAAATAAACAAATTTGATTTCTAATAGATACTTTCAAGATTACATTTATCAATATACATTTGACCATCAATGTACAAGGATTTAAGACTTCTGACATCTTACTTATGAATATATTCTGCTTATATACAAGGTAAGGATTGAGCTAAATAATTCAATCTGATTTTATTTGAGAGAACAAAGTTGGCTTATTTGCCTTGAAATATTATTAGATTTTTAATATTCAAATACTGGTCTCAAATTGAAATACAATTAAGCTCTAGCCTGTGAAAAAAAATTTCCTCATATTGTAACAGAGAGTGATAAACACAAAATTTTCATATATATTTAATATTTTTTATTGCCATTACTGTTAATATGGACAGTTTAGGGTAATGCTAAAAAACTAGTTGTTGAAGTTACACAGAATTGTGTATAATCTATGGAAGAGTTGGCCTGCTAATTCCCAAATCTTTTGGCTGAGTGACTTTCTACAGTGGGTTTTTGGTGTAAAATCTGTATTTTCCAATTGATGAACAATAAAATGTTGATGAAATTAAGGAAAAACCATGAAGAAGGAAACAAAGAATAAGAAATGTGGTTACAGAGGAAAAGGACATATCATTGCAAATGAAGAACTGTTTGTTTGCAGCCATACTGATTATTTGGTGATCAAGAAACAACAGTTGCTTCAACATGTGTTCATCAATTGTAACAAATGTGTCACACTAATGAAAGACATTGTTAATAGGGAAAAGTGAGGGAGGGGAAAGGGGTGTGTTATATGGAAATCTCCCTATATTTTTTATCTAACATTCATGTAATCTAAAGCTTCTTTCCAAATAAAATTTAAAATAAAAAAGAGGAAGCAATGGTTTAAGCTCACATGTCTGAACATGAATGTTTCTCCCACATATTCTATAAAAGTCAACAAAGCTATGCCAACTCAGATAAGCATTATTTCTTGCAGAAATGCCTTGATAAGCAGTAAACAAATAAAATTCATCTGTGACAGCAGCTTGGAATAGAACGTGACAATTAGGGTCAAAATTTTTTGAAGAACCTCAAGCTGCATAGAGTGATAACTTTCTATGAGAGAAGGGAATAAAGTTTTAAAGTCCTTGGTGGAGATGTAGAAAGAAAATGAAGGATGGAAAAGGAGAAGATTAGGAAGAGAAAGGAGCCAGTCATATGGTATAAGGCTATGGGAATATAGAAGGTGAAGGGCAAATGGGGAATTCTTCTGTGGTGCAGTGGTTATATTACTCTTAGAATAAGGAGGACCAGTGGTATGGGATAAACTTCTATTTGACTCAGAGACTTCAGGTAGTATAGGCATCTACTGTTGGGATCTGTGAAATTGCAGAGAGAGATATGCTACTTAAGCAAAATTTATTTAGACTTTAAAGAATAAGAAAAACTTCATTTTGAAAACTTAAAATTCCTTTATTTTACTTTTCAATTTAAAAAAATGGAATCATGGTAGTTGCTATCTTTTTTATAATTGATAAAATATAAAAGTCTTCACACACAAAAACAGGCATACCTCATTTTATTATGCTTTAATTTATTGTGCTTCACAGACATTATGTTTTATACAAATTGAAGGTTTGTGGCAAACTACATTGAGGAATTCTATTGGCATAATTTTTCCAAAAGCATGTGTTCATGTCGTTTCTCTGAGGCATATTTTAATTGGGGTATGTACATTGATTTTTAGATGCAGTGCATTTGCACATTTGATCAACTACAGAATAGTGTAACCATAATTTTTATTTGCACTGGGAAACCAAAAAAAATGTGTGCCTCACTTTACTGAAATATTTGCCTGATTGCTGTTGTCTGGAACTGAACTTGTGCTATTTCCTAGGTATGCCTGTATTGAGATGCCCATAAAATAATAAGGAAATCACAGTCTTTCAAAACAAAATTATCTACTCAATGAATCAAAGACAAAGGCCTTCAGTTATTTAGATTTGAGATTAAATTTGCAAAATAGTATTTATTACACTTCTAAATTTGAAAAAGTTTTGCCTATTCTTAATCTCATATTATTGATGGCATTCAATGCATGCCCAACCCAAGATTTACACACTTAAAATGCTTTCTGTCTATCATTCCTAAATTATGGACTTGGGTCAGAGCTATATTGCAGCTACAGAATGAGGGGTCCCTGTGGTTGCTCTTTCAGGGCTTCCTAACATTCTTAGGTATGCCTGTGCCTTGCCTCTCTTTTCCTGCTAACTGCCACCAAGGTTTCACAATTATGATTCAGACGCAAGATGCCCTAGAATTCCCTTGACACGCAGTTATGCACAACCTGGAACTGAAAGGTATGTAATATCCCATGTTGTTTAATTTGACCAGTAGGAGATCACAGCTAGCAGATAAATTCATTTTTTCCCTTATTTCATTGGAAACATGTGCTTTGCTGATGTGCTGGTTGGTTTAATGAGTTTGTTCATCAATTCTGAATGATAGGATAACAAGTGATTAAGTGTTTGTATGCCATCTTTGACCCAGATTGTTTTTGGTTATTCTTTTATTTAAATAGGATAAAATGTAAGGTTTGATTAGGAAAAAATATTGTAAGTTATTAATGTGGACTGGATATAGAATATGTAAAGTAAGAGGGATTATTTTATTGAACAGTAGTAAATGAGAGAAGTACAGGAATTTAGAATGCTCATTTCCAAACATATGCCAATACAGAAGTGGTAGGCTGAAAAATTGCCCACCCTCCCATAGATGTCCAAGTCCTAATTCCCAGAACCTGTGATTATGTTACTTTTCTTGGAAAAATAGACTTTGCTGATGGAATTAATTAAGGATATTGAGATGGGGTGATTATCCTAGATTAGCTGGGTATGCCAAATGTATTAACAAAGGATTTTACAGAAGAAAGAGGCAGGGGAGTCAGCGAGGCTGAGAAGGAGACATGGTGATAGAAGTTTTGAGTGATGGGATTGCTGGCTTGAAAGGGCCCACAAGTCAAGGAAGAAGGCCATCCTACAGAAACTGGAAAAGACAAGGAAACAGGTTCAGTTAAAGAGCCTCCAGCAGGAATGCAGTCTGTTGAAACCTTGATTGTTAGTGCAACAAACCTATTTTAGAGTTATGTCCTCCAAATGTGTGAGGTAATTTTCTGTTGCTTTAAGCCACTAAATTTGTGGTAATTTGTTTCAGCAGTGATAAGAAACTAATACATGAGACAGAAAATAGTTTTAGAGAATTCTTTTGTATAAACCAAATTATAATGAAGATAATGCTGCAATTTTCCTTCTTGACCTTAATTCACTTAACAAAACGCTTTGGATTGGTTATATTTCAAGGTGAGTTTAGCACTATTGCTCCAATTTGTTTACCTAGCCAAAGGTAAAGATAATTATTTTTTGCTAGGAAATAAGCTTCTCTAATTGCTAACACATTAGTTTGTGAATCCAAACATGCTTATAATAAATTAAAATTAAACAATCAATAAATAACGAACAAAATGCTGGAAAATTAACGTAATCAAATTCATGCTGATTTTGTACCTTGAAACTAGTAATATCCATGGTATATTTTGAACTTTCTGCATTCAGCTTTTCTGTTTCTTCATGACCAATGCTAGAAATTCATTCACTGTCCTGAGACACAGTTCTAGGTTTTGGATCATTGCTAACATGCTTGCAGATGTTATAATTCTAATTTACTACTAGTCTCCATCTTCATTTTGCTTGTCATGCCTACTCTCCCTCAATCCATCCAAGGTCTGAAGCATTTTACATATGTATAGATGTTTCTCAAGACCATCAGCTCCTTGAAAAATAATACTTTTAAGACACTGTGTTTTTTTCCTAATTTTATTTTCTCACATAATCACACTAGTAAAAATGTGAGAAGTGTATTTGATATTATGGTTTTATAACAAAAGCAATTCTATACAACATTGCCTAGAATAAGAAAATATAATTGTATGTCATATTTGAATAAACACAAACACTTTGTTTTGTGCACATGACAGAATGAGAGGGATGAAAGTAGAATCCTTTTTCTTTTTTTCAGAATATTGTGCCATATTTCCTATTCCATGTACTTTCAAGTACTCTTATATTTAGATTTTATTTTCCCCTGTACTTTCATTTTCCAGTGATTTAAACTGACTTTAAGGCAGGAGTTCTTAGCCTTTTTTTGTCCCATAGACTCCTTTGCCCATTAAGTGAAAATCACGGTCCCCTTCTCAGATAGTTTTATGACACACCCACACCAACACGTCCCCAAAGGAATAATGTTTTTTTGAATTTTCAATCCAAGCTCATGGACCCCCTGAAGTTTTTCCACAGACCCCTTCACCCCTGCTTTAAAGTGATGATAAAATATGGGCTCAAAAACAATCATGAAATGGATGGAAAAATGGTGTAATTAAAAAGGAAAAATAATAAAACCTTTAAACATTGAATAATTGTTGGAAATGGCAAAGAGGATGATCTGATTCTCGAGTACTTCCCAAGAAATGATTCTTGCATACCTTCACACCATCAATCTGAATCTTCCTTTTTTGAAAAATGACACATTTTATTAAATATGATACATTTATTTACATTCAAATTATAGTTTATGAAATATGTTTTATTTTTACAATTGATACTTTTTACATCTGGAATAATTGGCTGGATATTTTGGGTTGAAATAAAATGAATTAAGATTTATCTAACTAAAATCAAGTTAAAGAAAAATCAGCCATTTATTACCTTTCATTTAGTAACAGGGCTTTCAGAATAAATTTTAAAAACTTAAATAAATACAGTAGTAGTTATAAACTTATATTAGTTTGCAAGAGTGGCATGAGGTATTTAGGAATCTCTTTAGTGCATCCTTCACATCCTTTTCCTTAGGCTATAAATTAGCATTGATATCACTGTGGTATAAACAATCTAGGCCATTTTATCATTACCTAATGAGATTGGTCCTTGGTTGCAAATACATGAGAAAAGAGTGTCATAAAATAGAACACAGTGATAGCAATCATGTGAGAAGCACACGTAGAAAAAGTATTTATTCTCCTCCTCTGAGGAGCATATCCTCAAAATGGCAAGGATAACATGGAAGTAGGATATCAGAACATTGATCCAAGAAAACAACAAATTAGTTCCCAAAATGGTAAACAAAGCTGTTTCTGGACTGTAGGTGTAAGAAAAAGGCAAGCTAACGGAGGGACATCATCACATTAAAAATGGTTGATTACATTTCAAAAATGGAAAAGCCAATCCTTAAATTCCTATGGAATTACAAGGGATTCTGAATGGACAAATCATTTTGAAAACAACAAAATTGGAGGTCTCACATATGCTGTCAGATAGCTATGATGAATACCACACCATGAGTGGACTTAGGTAAAAAGAATATATTGCCTCATAGTTTCATAAGCTAGTGTCCCAAATCAAGGCTTTTGGAAGGCAATATGGTCTCTCCAAAGTCTGTAGCCATGTGTTGGTGCCCTGCCTAAAATTCCTGGGGTCCTTTTGTTTACAACTCTGCCTTCTATCACATAGTAATCTCTCCCTGCTTGTATCTGCTTTTCTGGTTTCCAATGACCTCAACGTTCTCGTCCCTCCCTTATGCTTTCTCTAATTGCATCCAAGTTTCTTCTGCTAGCTCTTGGTATAAACATAGACCAATGGAAAAAAATTGAACATTCAGAAATAAACCCATCATCTATAGCCAATTCATTTTCACAAGGTTGGCAAGTATGTTAATTGGGGGAAAGAATGGGTTCTTCAGTAAATTGTGCTGAGAAAACTGGATATGCACATGGAAAAGCATGAAGTTTGAACTTGACCTCATACCATCTACAAAAAGCAACTCAAAATGGAAGAGTGACTTACTTTTGATCTAAAACCATAAAATCCTTAGAAGAAAACATAGGGAGAAACCTTCATAACCTTAGATTTGGTAGTAATCTATTAGCTATGATACCAAAAGCAAGAGAAGTGAAGAAAAAAATAGATAAGATGGACTTCATAAAAATTAGAAACTTTTGTCCATTAAAAGATATTATCAAGAAAATGAAATGCAAACCTATATAATGAAAGGAAATACTTGCTAAAATATGTTCGGGTTTCCTTAGCTGCTTTAGAATATACCATTAAAAGGTTTGGCTTAAACAATGGGAATTTATTAACTCACAGTTTTGAGGCAGGGAAAATGTACCAATCAAGGCATCATTAATGCAAAGTTTTCTTCCCAAGACTGTGGCATTCTGGGGCTTATTACCAGTGAATCTTCAGGCTTAGTTTGACACATGGCAAGGCACATGGCCATGTTGCCTGGTTTCTCCCTTCTCTTCCAGGTTCCACTGATTTCAGCTTCAGGTTGCTTTGTTTGTGAATTTTTTTTTCTCTGCATGAATATATTTCTCTTACAAAAGACCTCACTAATAGGATTAAGACCCATCCTGTTAAGGTGAGTCATACCTTAACTGACTTAGCCTAATCAAAATGTCTTAATTAAAATAGTTTCACATCTACAGGATTGGATTAACTTTAAGAACATGTTTTTCCAGGGGTATATAGAACTTCATATCATCACACCATATAGCTGGTTAAGCTTTAATTAACAGAATATATAAAGAACTGCTACAATTCACCAGAAAAAGTCAAATAACCTTATTTATAAATGATTAAATGATATGAATTGATATTCCTTCAAAAATGTATATATGGTCCATAAGCAAAAGAAAAAATGCTCAAAATAATTGTTCTTCAAGGAAATGCAAATAAAAACCACAATGAGATATCACTTCAAACCCACAGTGATAGCTATTATTAAAAAAAAAACATAAAATATCAAGACTTGGTAAAGGTACAGAGATTTGGAACTCATACATTGCTGGTATGAGTGTAAAATGGTGCAGCCACTGTATAAAGCAGATTGGCAATTGCTTAGAAAGTTGAGCATAGAATTACCACCTGACCCAAGCATCTCATTTCTTGGTATTTATCCAAAAAAATTGAAAGCTGGTACTCAAACCGATACATGTACAACCAAGGTCATAGTAGCATTATTCCCAGTAGCCAAAAGGTGGAAGCAACTCAAGTTTCCATCAAGAAATGAATGGTTAAATGAAATGTGTTATATGCATAAATTGGGATGTTAGTCATTCATAAAAAGGAATGTAGTTTTGATACATGGCACTGATAGATTTATCCTGCAGACATCACATTGAGTGGAATGAATCAGACAAAAGGGAATATTCTATGAAGTCACTTATATGAAACACCTAGAATAAGAATAGATAAATTTATAGAGACATACAATAGATTACAGGTTACAAAGGATTGGGGCAGAGGAATTATTGCTTAGTGGGTTCAGGAAAATTGTGAATTGTATATAGGTTAATAAAATAAAAAGTTTTAAAGATTACATATATTAAATATGAATACCATTTGCTTTATTTTCTTTGTATCATATTGTTGGTGGCACTGATTTCCTTGTTTTTGGTTACAGCATAAGAAAGAATTTAGAAGCATACCACAGTTATGAGAAAGTTAGAAAATAGTTTAATAAAGGTCAAGTACACAATCAGACATTGAGTGCAGGTGTGCTACAGGGCAAGAGACATGCCCCCTCTCTAGGGGTTTCTGGTTTTATTGGCTATCATTGAGGGTTAGGGTTTATGCTGATTGGAGTATTTACAAAAAAGTGGTGGAAATTCATTGGGTGGTTTGGTTTCTAGGGTTTCCTGTCCTGTGGTAATTGGTTTCTGGCTTCTCTCCACGAGCCCTGCCAGAGTTTTCTGTGCAAGGTGTTTATGAAAGTATATGGTTGGTGAATGTGGGGCCCTTTCTGTTGTTCTTTCTTTCTGTCATATGAGCATGTTGCCAAGTTACATTCTGATAACACAGCTGCTGGGTGGGAACTGCTAGCTGCCTTCTAATAACTTCTGTTAACCTGTCTGTGTGAGTTAGCAGGCTGCATGATGTGTCTCAGGATTTCTTTCCAGGTGGTGTTTGTGTAACACATTGGGTTTTCTGCCCCTCCTCCTTAGGTCCCTGAATCAGTTTGATATTGGTTAGGAATTCCAAAAATAGATATTGGATTATATTTGTAAAATGGTTTTTTCCTCTGGGCATATGAGATTATATTGGATTCAGAGGTTTCACCTGTAATTGATTAAATAATAATTAAGGCTTTGATTGGGCCACATCAGTAGGATGTTGAGCCCCCACCCCCCTTGGTGGGTGGGTCCTCACAGAGAAACTGCACCACAGAGAAGAGAGTTTGGGGTTTTGATCCTGGAGCCTGGGAAATAAACACATGGGAAAGCAGATATGTAAGGAAGGAGAAAAGGCTCAATTGGACTCAGCAGAGGCCCTGGGAAGAGAGACAAGCTCTTTGTCTGAGAGTCTACAGCTGGCCTTGTGGAGAGAGCAGAGGATCCAAGCCCAGAGAAAAACAAGGCCCTGAAAGAGAGGAACCCAGGAAGCCTGAACTCTTGCAGATATCACCAGCTATTTTGCTCCAACATGGGGCAAAAATATTTGAAACATAACTATTCACATGTTATGGAAATAACATGCTTTATAGCCTGGTAACTGTAAGTTTCTACCCCAAATAAATATCCTTTATAAAAGTAAACAGATTTCTGGTTTCTTGCATCAGTACCCCTTTGTCTGACTTAATACAGTCCCTATTCTATACTGCCTTAATATCTAGTCTATTTCCTTCAAAAGAGAGATGGAAATGTCAGAATATTTCACCTATATATAATCAGCTTATAAAATAATAACAAGGAAAGGTAGGCATAATAAATATATTTCTTGACTAACTGAGAATGAATGATAGAATTGATGGATGAATTAAATTCCAACATCAAACAAATTTTCTTCGCTTGTGATTTAATCACAATTTAATGTTATTTTTATTTTCATAAAGAAGTGGTGACAACTTGTATATTATTCTCTAAAATACGCACTCCTTTAAGTCAGGGCATATCTTTTGTTTTTTCCTCTTGATATTTCCAATGTATAATATGAGCTTCGCACATTCCAGGCTCCAAAATAATGTGAAGTAAAACAATGAAGTAAAAGACAAATGGTGGATAACAAAGAAGACATTATCAAGGCTGTTACCAATGTTAGGCTACTCATTACAATGAATTTAAATCCTAGAGGCCTTTTTTGGTAGTCCAAATATTCACATGAAGATCATGTAGCTGCTCCTTCTGTGATTTCCCCGGTATCATATCTTTGATGTGGCCAAAGACACAGCCAGAACTATGTACATTACAAGTACAATTAATAATACATTAATTATATCCTCAGCTCTGGAAATTTCTGTCTGTTTAACATTCTTTAAACATTGTAACAATTTTGTTTTTAAAACTGCTGCTTTTACACTTAACATTGTTGATGATTTCTTTTACAATTCGAACTCTCATTTGAAGTTTACAATTAATTCCAAGAAACATTTTACACTTCTAAGATGTTAATATGCTATTTATCATTGAAGAAGTAGACAAAACTCTTCACTCTTAATTATTGGATCAAATCTCATCACTGATTCACAAAAATTCACTTGTTAAAATATTTGAAATAAAACTATTCACACATACACATATACTGTAATAAACACCATATCTCTGTCATCTACTTTTTAAAAAGTTTTGTCAAATATACTTTTTTATAATAAATATATTATTAGAAATAAATCATGTTTCAATCAACTCAAACCCCCCTATTCTAATCTATAGGCAAAGCCTATTGATTATCATGAAATTTTTAATTTTTTCCAAATCTTTTTTTAATCCATTTACTATATGGATTTGGATAATCAAGATAGATAGATAGATAGATAGATAGATAGATGAAAGGTTTTTTCTAGATATATAGTTATATAATTTGCTTTATTTTATGAAATTTATGTCATTTTGTGGTTCATTTTACTTTTTCCCATACAGCAGTAATTTAGAGATAGCCTTCTCTCTCTTCTTTAAAAATGTATATAAGCTTCACCTTTTATTTCATGGAATATGGTCATTTGTTGAATTGAAAGTATTGAACATGAGAACAGCTGTTCTGATACAGACTATGAATAAAAGGCCTACCTTCCCCCATCCACCAGTGACCACTTACAATAACATCATCATTCTGGACACAAGACAATTCATTCATCATCATTGACAATGCTTTATAACATTGGTAACTTTAAAAAGTCTGTGGAAAAAGCATTTATCAGCAAATTATAACTTTTTACTAAAACTACTTGGGTATACACTGAAATGTACAAATTCACAAAAAGAAGTTAGAAAAATAGAAATTAAAATGCACCTTATATCTTTTTTATTTTTTGCAACCTGACCTCATTCCAGGTCCCCTTTCCTACAGAATGCAAAGAGGACACCCACAAGTAAACCCACAGCTTAAGACACAAAGTACTAGATTTTACAAATATCTTCCTCTAGGAGAATCCACACATTTTGAAGTTAGTAGCACACTTTATACGTAATCTAAAATTTTTACCCCTTTTTTCTGAAGCCACAGTTTGTTTCTATCTCAGCTGTGGAAACCAAATCTGTCTTTTGGACCTCACCTGATAGGGAAGAGTTCATTGGTCTAGGCTGTGGTACAGAGGGCATCCAACAGCCAGCCTCAGGCCTGGCCATTTGTTCAGCATCTCCATTAGAAGTGTCTAGTCTAGCGGGCAGAATGTTTCCCTTTTGATCACAATCATCAAGTGAAATAATTCTGGAGTCTTCTCAAGTCTTCTGTCATTCTCTGTGAAAATGCACAAACAACTTTGCTTTATAAAGTAGGGTAAGCATCCAATCCTTAAAAGCCAAGGAGAAGGGGCTGAAGATCCAGGAAAAAGAAGAGGGCTGGCTGCTGTAGCTGGCCATCATGTTGTGTGAAGACAGGCCACCAGATATGAACTTAGAAAGGAGGAGTCTTCCACCATGTCAGAGGAAGACATTTCTAGAAATGTTAGGGGAACTCTCCTTCCATATGCTTGGGGTAAAAAAAAGGGGGTGTGGGGAGGGAGGAGTGATTGGCTTTATCAATCCAACAAAAGGAAGGGAAGGTACAGAAAATAAGATGTTACTTAACTTAAAGTCAGTTAAATAACTAATCTCAGTATACAAAATAGCAATTTCTTCAGGAAGGCCTTTATCCATACTTATTTGAAAAAGAAGTTTAGGTATTAAGTGTGATGACTACTCTCCATGAATCTATGCCTAATGATAATAAAGAGACAATTTTAATACTATATATATGAAAAGTATCAGAGATGAAAGAGAATGTAAAACATCAGAATGAGTGGAAATGTACTCAAGACTACTCCTCATTCTGGTTTCATACTTTTGAGAAGCCTTTTTCTTGAAATTTTCAGGACTAGTTTCCTTTGGGCTGGGTGTATGTTTAAAATTTTCCTTCTTTTCAGTTATCAAAAGAACATTGTAGAATTTATCTGATAAACCAGCTTCTCACTGATTAACTTTCATCACATCCTCACATTTTGGGATTGTCACAAAAACAGGGTTGTTACTCACTGAGGGGCTGGGACATGACTGGTGTTCACATAAAGTTGTTTGCTGATGAAGGATATCAGTATTTTTCTGAAAGTCATGCATCAGGCAATGGCACTTTTGAAATTGCTACATAAATATGAATGCATTGCTGCAGCAAGAACTTTTTGCCTTAAGGGAATATTATTTTCAGGCTGCAGAGTGCAACCTCAAATCAGGAAAGTCCAGAAAGGTCAATGCCACACTTTCAGGGTGAAAATTACTGTTATTTTAAACCATTTCCTGACATTTCTTAGTCACCTGGGTCCTTTTGACCAGCTTCCAAATATTTTAATTTATTTGTTTTTTAAAAAGGCAAGGGTCTTGTGGCTTTAATTGTATCACTGGAAGTCCCAACTCAAATGATTTAATTTTATCATAGAAATTAAATTGTGTTTAAAGCTTTTAAAAGATTCTTTTTGTAAAATAAAAGGAGAAATCAAGCTGGGTCCATTAAAATTTTCATATCTGGGCCTCCCTCCCTCCCTCCCTCCCTCCTTCCCTCCCTTCCTTCCTTCTTTTCTTGTCAAATCCCTCTGTAAAAATCAGAAACATTTGTAGAGTTCCAGTCCTAAAACTGTTGGCAGAGAAAAAAGGGATGAATTGTGTCATCCCCAAGAGAAGTGAGTAGGGGCTGAGATACCTGGACAAGCCAGGAGACCTCAGACATGAATAACCCCTGCCCTACCAGAGGCCTGGTCAGTGGGGTGATGACCAGATGGGTGGAGCACTTGGAGGAGGAAGCCCATTTCATGACCATGTCTATATGATACTACATTCCTGCAAATTCTACATAGACACTCAGTTGCAGAATCTTTTCCTGTCCAGAGATGGGGAGTTAGAGGTGAGAGCACACAGGAAGAATTGCTTACCCAATTCCCTGTGCATTTCTTATCATCACTGTCAGCAGGGCTAGTCAAAACTCCTCCTTATAAAACACATACCAGGTATGGAGGGGTCTGAGTGGGGGAGGTAACATTCATTCATAAAATAGCAAAGAGTGCCTACTTGCTCCATTTCTAAATTTAGTGATCCTTTGCCAGTGGTAGAAACACAAACAATATGCCAGTGCTGCTGGGGTGGAGGGGTGGGATGGTGACTGCTAAAAAAGAGTGTGGGAAGATCCCTCCCCATCCCATGCTACTATTGCTGGAGTTTCTGTAGGTTCTTGGCTATGCTATAAAAATGAATTTTAAGTGAATGCCAGTTCAGTTAGGTCAATAGTTTATTAAGAAAATGAGAGAAGAGAAATGTGAGAAAATAAAAGAATAGGGCAAAAACAGGGTTAGAACAGTGCAAAGGAAAAAGAGCCTATTTAGCTTCTGCATATGCTTTTTAAACCATTAATTATTCTGCCCCTTTGCTGAGGTCAGCAGAGGAATTCCAGTTGTTTGCTGTTTTGATTGACTACCTCACCTCTCAATCCCCTGGGAAGGCCCAACGATAAGTCTCTTTGAGAATATCTGGGGCTTCTCCTTGATTCCAAGGGAAATCTCCTTCTGAATGGGGATTCTTGCAAGGTTCTTCCACCAGTGATCTTGTGGGGTATCTATGGCCAAGTAGGTTTTCTGCCAGGTTCAATATCCATCTCTTGATTCCCTAATCTAGTCTGTCTCACTACTGGCTCACACAGCCCCTTAGCTTTCTGACTCACTGTAAGGCCTAAGAATGAGAAATACAACACACAGGGAAACCAAGTTGGTGGCTCCAAAACTGGAATTCTGCCTGCCTCTTTCCATATACACATCAAAGTGAGAAATGCAATTCTTTCTTCTCATTCCATGGTAGTAATTAAAAGCCCAGGATATTCAGGGCCAGGTTCCCAGGCTACTATGATCAACCTGAAACACAAGTATTCACTTGAAAGGACTCAGATAGGTGTCAGCCCTAATAAAAAGTTGGACATACTCTTCCTCATAATAACGAAATCTCTTAAGACTCACTCTACTAAAACATTTGAAAATATATTAAATTATATAATAAAATAATGAGTAAACCTTCTTGGGAGATACAAAAAAAGGTATTTCTAATCTTTTCATCATAAGAAGTGGAAAACTTCTTTAAAGGTGTCTTTAAAATAAAAACTTTTCTTTCTGTGCTTTTTATATTCCAATCTAACTTGTCCACTTTGGTTGTGAGCAGGTCCAGAATGCCATCTTGCTCTTCAATTCCCATCTGCTTCCCCAAGGCTCTGTCATTCAGGCAGCCTTCTCCCAGAAACAACTCTTCTAGATTGATGTGGATCTTCTGGTGACAAGCTCGGAGGTGTGGGTTCTTTGGTAAGCTGCAACACTCATGGAAGAGCTGGACCCATCAGTGATGGAGTCTTAGTTACCCAGTTTTTGAGGTTTGGGTAGCTAGCCTGGTACTTTGACGGCTGTACATTACTTGTAGTTATGGCTTCTTTCAATCTGCTGTTAGGCTAGGGGCCATAGCAGTGGCCACAGATAGCTTCCCAGCCTGGGTGTGCTGAAACTCATTCCTTCTGTCCAGGAGGCCATTATGTCTCTCAATCAGCTTCAAATTACGTCTCTACTTGTGGCAGGGATTTGAGCAGTAGCTGCTCATGGCTCTCTAACATGGGCAACTGAAACTCATTTGTACTCTTCTGGAAATTTAGTGTTTTTTTCAACCAAACCCACTTCCACACCTGCTGGAGGTAGATTGTAAGTCAGATTTTATATCAATCTGAAGGTATAGGAAGGCTACTGACTTCTTTCATACATGGGTGGGTTTAAACTTTAGCTTTGCTTAGTATTGGAATCCAGCTAATGGAATTTGCTAATCAATAGCCATAGTCAGTGCCAGGAAATACCCCCTATTCTGTTCTTGGGAAAGGTGGCTTCTTTTAACAGCAAGGGAGTTGCTCACAAGTCCATTTGCCACACAAGTGTGGGATGAGTACCAGCCTCTGGAGCATGGGGGAAACCACTTCACAAATTTTCACCACAGATTTTCAGTCTCAACCTTTGACTCTTCTTTGGATGGTGTATGGTTTTCTTCTGGTCTCCAGATGCCTTCAAAAAGTAGATTTAGATAGATCCTGACTGATTATTAGCTTTCTTGTAGGATAAGCTGAGTCTTAGAGCTCCATACACTTCTACTATCTTGGACCCCCTTCCCTTGACCCATTCTTAACTTATTTCTGTACTTTCTTCTGATAGTCAGAACAAGAATCAGATTAAACATGGATGAATAGAAGAATTACAATGAAATCTAAATATAAGAACAAAGAGATAAATTGAACAAAAACATTCTAAAATTTAATAATTTCAGGACATAAAAAGCCAATACAGCAAGCAAATAATAATTTAATATCATATAATGAAAAAAATTTAAAATCTAAGGCTTCAATTAAAGTATAAATATATATATATATATACATATATATATATATATATATATATATAT
>JAQZBX010072098.1:0-15131 GCA_029593785.1 Cabassous unicinctus | reverse complement strand
CCAGTTACCTTTTTATGTATGTTTACAATTTTTTATTATGTTCTCCCAGTGTCTTCTTTTTTTTTTTTTTAAAGATTTATTTATTAATTTTAATTATCCCCCCCTTGCTGCTTGTGCTTGCTGTGTCCATTTGCTGCGTGTCTTCTCCGTGTCTGCTTATCTTCCCCTCGCTGTGAGGTCCCACTGCATCAGCCCCTCGCGCCGCGTGGGCCAGCCTGCCCTCACAAGGAGGCCCCAGGAAGCGAACCCGGGGCCTCACACATGGTAAACGGGGGCTCTATCGGTTGAGCCACACCTGCTTCCTGTTGTGAGGGCTTGCTGCATCAGCCCACTAGGCTGCGCGGGCCGGCCTGCCCTCACAAGGAGGCCCCGGGAAGCAAACCCGGGGCCTCCCATATGGTAAATGGGGGCTCTATCGACTGAGCCACTCCTGCTTCCCCCAGTGTCTTCTTAATATCCTTAATCTCTTCCTTCACTTCATTAAGTTGATTCATGATATTTGTTTGGACAGCTTTGATTAGTTGTTCCATGTTTTGCATCCCCTCTTGTTTTTTAGTTTGTTCATTAGACCGGGCCATGTCTTCCTGTTTCTTAGTATGGCTTGTAATTTTTTGTTGGTGTCTAGGCATCTGTTTATCTTGATGAGTTTATTTGGTTGATTAGCTCCTCTTTCTATGCAAGGGTTTTATTTATTTATTTTTTTTGTGTGTGTGTTGTAAGGTTTCACTTTGACACTTTGTTCATATTATTCTGTTTCCTTGATGTTGCCTATGTTCCCTTGAAAATAAAATTAAGACCAGAGAAAAGGGAAGATATAAGAAGAGAAAAAGAATAATAGTAATAGTAATAAAAAAAAAAAGGTAGAAGAGGAGCCATACAAGACCTAGGAAAACACATAATTAACTTGAGTAATAAATCATAAGAAGTACAGAGAAATAAGATTAAAAAAGTGGAATAGAAAAAGTGAAACCAGGAACAAAATAAAGAAAAACATATACAATTAATTAAAAGGCTGGAATGATGAGAAGAGAGGAAAAGAAAAAAGGAAAAAGGAAATTAAAAAAAGAAAAAGTAAAAAAATAAGGAAAGAAAACAGAAAAAAGAGTGAGAGATAAAAAAAATTGAAGACTAATCAAAATGAGGTGGAATGAATGAAAAACAACAGAAAACAGAAGATAGAAAATGAAGGAAAGAAAAGAAATAACATAGGTAGAAAGAACTGGTAAAAGGAAAAAAGGGGGGAAACAAAGAAAGGGGAAATACAATGAAGTAGAAACAAAACAGCAGCAAGGAGAACAAAAAGCAACCAAGGAAAACCAGCCTTCCCTTTAGGCCCCAAGAGCTTCTCAGGCTGCTGGTGTTCATCAATCACCCTGCAGCATGCCCTTTGCAGGTTTTAGTGATTAAAATTTTAAAAATTAAAATAAAAAAGAAAACATTTAAATAAAAATAACAGATCCAAGAAAGCCTAAAACAAACAGAATGTCTGTTTGTTCCCTGTCATAAAGTATCACCTGGATGTCTGATAACCCAGTGGATCACTCTCTTGATTGACCCAAGAATTGAACCAGGGACCTTGTATATGCAAGGCAGGAATTCCTCCACTGAGCTAAATTGTCTCCTTAGTTAATAGGTCTTCAGAGAGCTACCTGCCGCCTTTCCTCCACGCATTTGTAGATTCTGCAGCTTGGTAGAGTCCTGCTGATTAGGCGCCTGTCCCTGCCCCTGTCTAATCTAATTGCCTTCTCTCCCCAGGCCGCTGGGTGTGACAGCCAGCCTGAAGAATTCCCCCTCCCCTCTCCCCATTGGGTCCAGTCCCTACCCAGATTCAAACGGGGTTTAGCTGGCCAAACTCACCACAAACAAACCACTCTCCACCCTCTGCCGGACCCCTCTTCCTCCCAGGGAATGCCCCATCCCAGTCCCTTGACAGCAGAGGGTGCTTGCCCTGAGGGCGGGGTATATGTGCTGTTTCCAGCCATAAGGGCGAGCCACTCATGGTTTTTGTTTGGTTTCTTTAAATTTCCAGTACCCTCCTAGATGACTCAGAGCACCTTCCCATTCTATATTTATCCAAAGCATTGCTTTTAAATAGGTCCATGCCTTATCTCTGCTTTTTTGTGAGAGGATCAGTCTCTGCCTACCTACTCAATCACCATTTTTCCAGAAGGTCCCCAATTCTTAACAGACCCAATACAGTACTCTATTTTCATGGGCTTTCTTCTGGGAAATATATTGACAGGCATTTGTTTTTACCTGCTTTCCTCTCCACCTCATAGCTTTCCATCAATCATCATTTATAACTGTCCTAGATGACCTCTTCAGACAAGGAAACTTGTCTGAAACTGATTAGTCACAGCTTGGGCCTCTTTTTCTTGTCCCATTTCCTATAAGTCTCATTCCCTGAGCTGCTTGTTCCTGAAGTCTGATTGAGTCACCCAGCAAAGAGCCATCTTGTAACCCAGGGACTGAAGTTCAATTTAGAGTTCTTTTCACATTTCCCTCTTTTCATCAAGATCATTAGGAGACAGCATCGCCAATGAATACTGATTCTGTGCTGTCCCACAGGACTAGGGGGGGTTTCTAGGTGTCTGCATGGCTGGAAGGGTGGTGTCGTGTCCTATGGAGAAGGGAATATGTGACAGAGCTATGGCCGATTGAGGAAAGTGGATTCCATCAAGCTCTTGTTGGTCAGCAGAAGGTTTCTGAAAGACACACAAGGAATATAATTTGGAGGCAACAGTATTTTGGGGTAAGTGCAGGTAGTTATCATAGGTGTTGTCCTGTAGGGGTCATAAGTGCAGGCTTCAGATCGAAAGCCTGATTTACCAGCATGATTTTGGAAGTGAGAGATTGTTGAAGCATAGCCATTATTCTGGAAATAAAATAACAAATTAAAGATACTGTTATAATTATAAGGAGGAAAACGATTGACAGTGTTTGGAATAGGCCCCAAATCCAGTTCCCCAGGATCCAAGATTCAGCCAACTAAATAACTCATAAGCCCTGGGAGTCCCTGGTTCTTGCAGAATCGGAATCTTTTCTTTGATACCCTGATGTTTTGTTCGGTTTTGCTGGACTGATTTACATAAAAGCAGCATTGCTCCCTAAGAAGGCACATGTCCTTCCTAGCTGTGCGGGTACTGAGTGCCCCACGGTTTTGTAGACAAACTTCACAAGGGTCTCTACCTTGAGTTGTAAGTTATCTAATGCCTTGATGGTGTCATTATACCATCAATAGTTTTTTACTTTTTTGAGTGAAGAATTCCATTAAAACCAAAATATACTTCTCAGAAAGTCCCAGCCCTACCAGGTGTTTCAATTAATGGGTTGTATTCTACAGTGTCCCTCTTAGGGCTAAAAAGGTTTTTGAGTTGATAAATGAATCATCCCAGGTTGTGTACTTCTGTTGTTTCTAATTGGTCCCTCTTCTCTAGGTCAGGGATTAGGGCTGTTACTGTGGTAAGTCCCACCCTTGGCCTGTTCTGTCCACACAGGAAGAAATCGCCTGTGCTGCCCAGGCTGAGGTCTAAAGTGCCACCCACATTGCAGCATGTTTGTTCCTGTCTCTCTAGACCTCCATATACAGAGGGGTTTGCATCTTTACAGGCAAAGTCTGTAAAATGATGGGGTCTAGTGGAGAATGAACAATGGATATTGTGGGGTAATTGATATAATAGGCTTGGAAATAGTCATACATGAGAGAAGTACTGTTAGGGATGCCTGTCCAAGCAAAGCTGAGAATTGGTCTAGGTAGATGGTATGATTGTCAGAGTTATAAACAAGGATGACACCAGCATTCCAATGTCCTGAAACATTTCCAATGGAAGAAAAGGCTGTTTCATTTAGCTCAGAATAGTAAGTGTCAGGTACGTCATCATCAGAGTTCTGTTTGATTAGTCTGTCATTGTAGAGAGGGTACCATTCGCCTATTTCTCTTGACCTAAAGGGTCTGATTGCAGAGATTTGCTAGGATAGTATCTAGATAAGGTCCAGTGTCATTATCATTATTTATGGAAAGTCAGAAATTCATTATAGTCTAGACAATTTGTGCTATGGGGTACCCCTTTCCTTCAAGAGTAAGATAAGTCCAATGCAGTCACCATTTTTGATATTTATCTATTGCATGCCCATCCTTTTTGTCCCATACTTGGTCTATGCAAAATATGCATTTTATGTCCCTAAGTCTGAATGTCTATGGGTACAGCCAATAACTGGGTCCCTCCTGTGGAGTCTAAATTAGTATGGACACAGCAATTTGACAGATTGCACAGGTTGACAGTCCTTTGTATGGCTGGGAAAAAGGGTGGTGAATGGTAAGGGACCAGGAAAGACAGGAAAAGAGAAAGAAAAGGGGGGAAAATGTATGTTTCTTGACCCATAGCTCTTTGGGAGCGTTTTCCACATCGGTTGTCCTCTACACTGGGTAACCTGAAATTCTTTTTCGGGTGAGCTTGAGGCCACCAGTGTCAGTACCTCTCCAGTGATTAGGAGAAGTTTGTTTAAGTTGACATAGCTGTATTTAAGGGCCACAGCAACAAGCTTAACAGCATCTTGGTTGGTGAGGAGGACCCGATAAAGCCCTTTCCATCGAGGTTCCAAAGAGGTTTTTTTTGATGTTTTTTCTAGTACACAAACTGTCCAGGCTGCTGATTTTTGGGGTCTGCTAGAGTCAGGTAATTTTCTCCTTCAAAGGCTTCTTTCACTTGTGAAACATAAGCTCAAGTGTAGTTTATTATTGCCTAACAAAATTTAAGTAGGTCTTGGTGGGCAATATTAGGATCTGTAAATAGTATGTAAGGAAGCTGGAAAGGTCTTCCAGTAACAGTTCCATGGGGTGTGAGCTTATGCTTTCCAAGGTGGGTTGAACAAAGGATGAGCAGAAGTAGTGGAAGTATTTTAGGCTATGGTAATTCTAAAGAATCACTAACCTTGTTTTATTATCTGTTTGTAACTTTCCACCAGGCTGCAAGTTTGGGTGAGGGTTGGGCAATGTAGCCATTGATATACAGGGAAGACGCTACATTTTTCTTTAATTTTTTGTCCTGTAAAACAAGTGCCTTGATTGCTATGACGTTAGGTGGGGGTGCTCCATGATGGAATAATATTTTCATGTTGTTTCTTGGCTACAAAAGAGGCAATAGCTTGTCTACAAGGGGAGGCTTCTAACCAGTGAGAGGAAATACGGTTCATTACTAGCATATATTTATATCCATGAGAAGGGGGCTACTGGATAAAGTCCATTTGCCAGGTTAGCAAGGTAAAGGAAAATGTTCCATGGGAAACGTTAATGGCTTTCCTGGGTTGTATTGTTGACATGTTTGACAAGAAGTATAGAGCTGGTGAGTGACACTATGAAAGCATTCCCATCAGTATTTTTCCATTATTTCTATGAATATGGCTGTTCTAAGGTGTGAATGAATGAAGTGCTCGGAACATTGATAATTATAGGACATCTGTTTATGATGGGATGTTTTGCTTATGGTCTAATTTCTAGTCAGATTCCTTCCATAGGCTCTTTGAGAATTTCCAATTCTTGTTAGTTTATTAGGTAATTTTGTTTGCAAGGTGGGGCTTGATCCAGTGTACAAAGCTCCACTGGCTTTTGTGAGAGAGTTTGGGCTACCACCTTGGCAGCCCAAGTCATTACCCTTGCTTTCATCTAAATTGAGAGTTTCAGGAGTGTGAGCTTTAACTTAGTAGCCTTGGGGAGCAGAAGAGCTTCTGATAGGTTTGCTTTCCGTTCCTAATGGCAGCTCTAGAGGAGGTGAGGAAACGTCTTTGTTTCCTGAGCAAACCCAAATCCTGTACTATACCAAAGGCTTATCTGCTATCAGTGTAACTGTTTCTCTTAACTCGTTGGATATTTGGCAAAGTCCAGGAAGAGCTGTTAAGTCTGCCTGTTGAGCAGAAGTGTCTTTAGGAAGGGGTTGCTCTCAAGAACCTCTGTTAAGGAAGTCACTGCATATCCAACTTGGCATCTGCCCTCTGGGACTTCAGTTTTGAAATATGACCGGTCAGGCTATATCTGGGTTTTCTATGGGGTTTCCATGAGGTCAGGCCTAGATGAAACTAGGGTTTTGGTAAGAATTATGCAGTCATGATCGTGTGCTCCTTGGTCAGGAAGTTGGAGCAGAGTGGCAGGATTTAGAGGGGAGCTAGTCTGAATCTGCCTGAGAGGGAGAGAAAAGCATGGCTCAAAAGATGTGAGTTGTGCAGCAGAGATGTTAATGCAGAATTAAGCAAGAATTCCATAGCATGAGGAAAAAAACAAACACGTTTGCTTCTGCATAACTATCTGCAGTAATTCCACCTAGCTTGGCTGCTGCAGCCACCGATGGGAGACAAGGCAGGTAAGCTCGGGCTACAGGAGCTAACTGTATACTGTGATATCCAATGGGCCTCTGGACCCCTTCATGCTCTTGGGTTAATACTCCTAAGGCATTCCCCTTTATTTCATGGGCATATAGCTGGAAGGGGAGGTCATCGTTAGGTAGTCCAAGGGCAAGGGTGTCTTGTAGGGCTTCCTTCTGATTGTAAAAGGCATCAGTCTCGTCTTAATTCCAGCTCCAAGGCTCATGTACGGTATGCTTTAGGTGTTCATAGACAGGTTGAGCTAGAAGGAAGAAGTGTGGTATCCAGTTCTGGCAATACCCACTCAGTTGCTTTTTTCTGTCTGGGGCTTTGGAAAGTCTTGTGGAGAAGAGATTCTATTGGGGTCTAATAGTGTCCCCTGGTTGGAGAGGATGTGCCTTAGATATTTGACTTCTTGCTGCATGAAATGGAGTTTGTCCCTAGAGGCATTATGACCCTTTAAGGCTAGCTGGTATAGTAAATGTAGGCAGTCAACCTGACATATTTGCTTGATAGGGGAATATACAGGGAGATTATCAATATCTTATATGCATGGAACATGAGGGAAAGATTATGTCTTATAGTTATTATTCAAGGTTGAGAATAGTAACTGAGAGAGTCTGTGCATCCCTGAGGTATAACAGTCCAGATCTATTGTAACTTATACCATGTGAATGTGAATAGATAATGGCTATCAGGATGGACTGGCATGCCAAAGAGTGCACTGCAGAGATCAACTACAGTGACATGGGCAGTCCAGGGGAAATCTGGGATAGTAGATGAGTCTTTGGGACAATGGGGAAGCAAATAGTGACAATTTTATTTATTACTCTTAGATCTTGGCCACATCTTCAACCTTTCCCATTGGGTTATCTTACCGGGAGGACTGGAGCATTGCAGGAGCTAGTGCACGGTGTTCCTAAGCCCTTCTCTATGAAGTCTTGAACAATGAGAATAAACCTCCAATGGCTTCTGGTTTGAGCAGGTAGGGAAGTTTGGAAAGGGATTTGGAGGAGCATGTTTGGACCAAAATTGGTTTGTACTTCTAATTTTTCCTATATCTATATGAGATTGGGAGCAAGCTATTCAGGGATGGAAGACAGGAGGTGAGTATTTACTGATTGTTCTAGGGTGGAACCAGTTTCTAGGCTCGATGCATGCAGGTGACATAGACGTTCTTCTTAGTTAAGGAAGTTTCTGGGTCAAGTTGGAATACAATTATTTCCCCCTTTTCATTGAAGTTGAAATCACATTTCCATTTACTTGGGAGATCTATCCTAGTAGGTGAACAGGGGTGGTATAACAAAGTAGGAAAGAAAGCATCAGTGTGAATGGTCCTAGAGTAACTGAGATGGGGGCTGATTTGGAAGTGGTTTGAACTTGGTTAGGAGCCCTCACGATGTCTACAATATATTTACTCTGAGTTATGGCCTGCTTCAATAGGAAGGGATTAATAGCGCAGACAGTAGCACCGGTATTGATTAAGAAAGTGCAAGTTTTTACATTAATTTTGAACTTTGTTGCCTTTTGTTGGTTAAGTGTGAGGGCTGGAAGTGACCCAGAAGCACCCTTGGAGGACAGTCAATGGGCATTCCATGGTGGAGGAATTGAACTGGCAGCACTGTTAGGACTTTTGCTTTTTAATTGAAAGTAGTCCTTTTTCCTGTGCCCTGGTTTTTTGCAATGACAGACCTCAGGAGGTTGGCATATGGGGATGATGTGAGAGGGGTCTGCAGTTGTAATTGTAAAGCAAGTGATTTGACTTGTTTAGCAGCCTAAGGAACTACTAAGCCTAAGCCTACTGCAGTAGCAAGGTCGGACTTTAGCCCTTTGACAAACAGAGTTAAAGCAATTCCAGCTCTGGGCTCCCCTAGGGATAGATTGGGGGGTCCAGGAAATGTTTTTGCCAGTCTGTCCTGAAAATCAAAGACAGGTTCATCTCTGCCCTGCTTGCAGCCTTGGACTTTAGCCCGATTAATCTTTCAGGAAAAGGCCTTAAGAATGGCATCCAGCAATTGTTGAGATGGGATCTTAGCTTGATCTGGAGTGAGGGGAGCTACTTTAATGCTCAAATCTTTTTCTGGGCTCTTCTAGCTTGCATTCTAATCCAATCCTGGGCCTCTCTGGACCTGACTAACATACAAATGAGTTGATAAAGGTCAGGCAGGCCAGGTTGATAGGCTTGAATTAAGATGTGAAATTCAGTACATTTTTGAGTGACCTCCTTTGACTTAGGGAATTCTTCAACTATGGTCTGGAGCTCAGCCTTAGACCAAGGGGTGAAAGTAATTTGGTCAGACCTCCGAGTATCGTTAGAATTCCTGTTATCTGTGGTTTTATCTTGAAAGTTTTTTGAATATGGGACTTAGAGTGGAAAGGAAGTTTATGTAGTGAAGAAGAAGAAGAGGCAGTGGGCTCAGAGGGGGCAAAGAAGGATATAAACATGGTGGAGCAGGGGAATTTGGGGTATACATTTGGGATTTTCATTCCTGATTAGAAGGATTTAGAGACAGTGTCTTTTAGGGGTGCAATTTTAGAATCTTGAATCCGTTTTTAGCCTCTAAACACCAATTGAAATAAGCACCCCATTGTACTTGTCTTATTTTAGAACCATGATTTTCTCATTGCTGTCGTAAATACACAAGTTTGTCTAATGAAAAATCCAAAAATTGGCCATTGATTAGCCAGACAACCCCAGGTGAAATTTTGCCATTGGTCCCAAATCAAACATGACCACGCACCATAGTGCTTGAACATGGAGTGGGCCGGAGTTCCTGAAAGTAATTCAAGGGTCTTTTTTGAACCTTTGGCACCCATGATCAGGATAGTAAACAAAAGTAATTACCTTAACTCTAAACACGAGTCACAAACTGAAAATAAAGCTCAGAGAGCTGCAATGCAAGGAAGTGGAGCTCGGATCCAAGAGAACTTACCTTCGGCTTTCAAAGAGGCTGGAGGAAGCTTGGTGGGTGCCAGCACCCAGGTCTGGCAGAGACTTCAGAGACCAAAGGAGAGTATCTTCAGATCGCACTTCTGACACGAAAATTGTCAAAAGAACTGCTGCTGCAAATAGAAAGGAGACAGCTTTATTAACAGTGTAACAGTTCATGAATTGGGCCTCACCACGTTAAAGCAGGTGTTCCAAAACTGGGAACTTATGGTTCAAACACATTGGCAGGGGGAATGGTGGTTGTCATGCCAATTCCGTTCTAGCAGTTTATTGGAACACTGAGGCAGAAGGAAACTTGTCCAAACTAACTGGTCAGAGCTTAGGCCTCTTTCTCGCCTGTTTCCTGTAAGTCTTGTTCTCAGAGCTGTGCTTTCCTGAGGTCTGACTGTGTCAACTCAGGGTATGCGCCTCATGCGCTTCCTTTACCGGAAGCCGTTTCAAACTCAGGTCAGTTTAGAGTTCCTTTCACAGGTCCCGGGCTGTTCTGTGGTAACTGTCACTCAGAGGAAGGGATCTGTGAAAAGCTTGAAAGGACTTTAAATGGAAAAGTGAAGAGGCATCTTTAAAAGGAATGGAAGGGCTCTATCAATTAGCCTATCAATATTAAAAAATTTTAATGAGCTTTTAAGAAGTGTCATATTTTAACTGAATCATTTCACATTAAATCCTGTGACTTTCCTGCCAAAATTATCTTTAGTAAAAGTTTTGTGCTTCTAGCCAGGTTTGGAATGAGAGAAGCTAGATGCAGATTCCATTGAGAAACCCAAATGTTTGAGGGGGACTTCCTGAGCATCTGGGTCTTAGTTCTGCTCATGCTCCCTGTTGACAATCTTAGCCAAACACCCATCTTGGTGACTCACCCAGAGCTACACATTGAGAACTAGTTCTGTGACATTTCTCTTTCTCACTTTTCTTGCTTTCTCCATCAATTCGTGGGCATCTGAACTGAGTTTATGTTTTAAAGTGAGAAACAGCGAAAGACTGAAGGAGGAGATTTGCATTTTCTTTCCTTTCAAGTTTACCAGGTAAGTGCTAAGCTCATTTGGTTTCTGGGAATTCTGGCCAGGTAGTTTCTGTTCACTGTGATTCTTTAAAGCTGTAATTGCCATCCAGTGACCAGAGAAGAGAAGGCAGTGCTTGAGAGGTGGGGCAAGGCAGAAATACCTGGGGAGGGTGGGGCACAGCTGAATAGAAAGAGCCCCCTCCTCCCCAGCTGTTTTCAGTCTTTAATTAATCCACTTGTCTATTCTTTGATAACTGTCCCTGCCGGTAGAGTTTTCTCCTAACAGAAATAAAAATCTAATTGGGAATGTTTATGAGAGGGAAAAAAAAAAAAACATTTTTCCTTTCAAAATATTCAAAATCCCAGGTAAAGTTGCTTGTAGGGGGAAGTGGGTGTGGCTCAATGGATAGAGCCCCCGTTTACCATGCGGGAGGCCCCAGGTTTGCTTCCCGGGGCCTCCTTGTGAGAGCAGGCCGGCCTGTGCAGCGTGGTGGGCTGATGCAGCAGGACCTCACGGCAAGGGAGAGATAAGCAGACACGGAAGAAACACACAGCGAATGGACACAGTAAAACACAAGCAGCAAGGGGGGGATAAATAAATAAATAAATAAATAAATAGATAAATCTTTAAAAGAAAAAAAAAGTTGCTTGTAGGCAGAATTGAATCTACTACTGCTATTATATTTGCTGCTTAGGAAAGTACACAAAAGACACAAGGTAATACTTGCTCTGAGTAATTTCATTCATTTAGTAAGCATCTACTCATCCAGTAGATGTTTATTGATCATCTACTATGTGAAAAGTACCAAAAGAGGAATTGAGATTTAAATGTATGTGAATAACGTATCCCCTCAAGCCACTTTCAGGAAAGAAGGAGACACATAGCAAATAACTCCAACATGATGGTGCCTTGGTAGAAGCTGTGCAAGAGATTGTGGTGACACCAAGGAGGCAACGGCCAAGCCTCATTTCTGGAGAGAGATGTCAGGGAAACGGCACAGAATGGGCAAAGTCTGAGCTGAATCTGAAGGGATTAATAGGAGTTCAGTAGGTAGGCGATGGACATTCTGTACAGAACAGCATGGGGGACTGAAACAACATGGTGTGTTCACCCAACCTTAAATCACCTTGAGGCAGGAGTGTAGGGTGCATTGTGGAGGTGACAGGAACCATTGGACTTGTGGTTTTGAAAAGTCCTTCCGACTGACATCATAGAGGTAAAGTAGGGGAGGCAGTGAGATGAGGTGGTAAAATCGGGTGTGGGTGTGCAGCTTGTGTGACCCAGTGGGCTGTAAGGGGCTGTAAGTGGCTTTAAGGGAATGGCTGTGAGATGTCCAGTTGGCATTTGGATCTATGGATTTGGACCTTTGATGAAAGGTGTGGATGGAAAATATGGATTTTGGAATTATTCTGTGTCTAACCATGGGAGTGGATAAGGAAGACTCATCAAATGAAAGGGCCAATGGCACACCATAATTTTAAGGACAGGAGGAGGGAGAAGAGCCAACCAAGGAGAGTCAGAGTAAAAATCAGCAAAGTGGGAAGAGAACCAGAGATGAGGGCACCACAGAAGTCAAAGACCCTGACAGTTACAAGAAGAAAAGCTTGAGCAAAATGCCCAACATCACGAGGTCATGGAAAATAACATCTGAATAAAGCCAAGGTAACTTGAGACTCAGTCTTGACATTATATCCCTCAAAGAGGCATCTGTCTGATAGCCAAAAGGCAGTTGCAGTCTTCAGTGAAATTTCTCAAAGAATACCAAAGGCGAATTCCACTCATAATGCCCAACAAAATTTTTATATTCTCTCCTCCCTGTCTGTATCTGCCACCTCTCAAGCTTTGCTGCCTGCCCTCTTTCCCCAAATTATCCAACAATCCTTCCAACCCAGCCATTGTTGGCTTTTTCTTCCATTCGAACACCTTTCATCTTCCATGCTGATTATATTCTATTCTTCTAGTAACTCTCTACCTTTTTAAGTACCTCTCAATTCTGCTCTCATTCAGTACCCTAATTCCATGCAAGGATCAAGCTGGTAAAGGCAGTATTCTTGATAGATTGGAGAAGGGGGAGAATCCCTATGTAAATTTTTCAGTCTTATTAAGTAACATAGGAATAATCAGTGCTCCTATGTTTGTTTGTTTTTCCTGACTCAAAGAAAGCTTTTGGTAATGTTTGGCAGAGCAATTTGAGGTAAGTATGAAATACAGGGCCCTGATTACACTGGGTTGCGGGTTAATTAATTAGTGGGTGAGGCAGTACAGGTGGTGACAGGTGGCTTATCCAGGAAGCTTGACTTGGATGGGAAGAGAAACAGAAGGCTGACCAGAAGATGTGAAGGGACTGAGGTAGGGCAATCTGGACACTTTTTAAAGTGAAATTTTGTTTTGCATTAATGTATAAAGCAAAAATTCATATAGGAAATGGCTGACTTCTTAATAGAAACACAATGCCATTTGCTTTTCTCATTATTAATATGTATTGTCATTGGAACTGATGAGGAAACAATTCACATTCCCACCAGGCCAGAAGCCTGGTTCTCAGAATATAGATGTTTTCTGCTAGAGAGGTTTGAAAATCCCACTAGATCATTATGATGACAAGAATGGAAGCATGAATGTGGTTACACCTTGAGAAGAAGGGCTGAGCAGAGAGATGGTGCTTAGCTATGTGGGGAGATACCTGACTCAGGTTCTTCATTTAAGAGTATTTATTAAACAAATACCTATGAATCTCCTACTGTTTCCTCCTCACTGCTGGAGACCCAGCATCCTGGAATCCTAGAGCTGTAGCAAGGGAGATACAGTAATACATCATTCCCTTGTTAGTATTTTCCTGGCCCAAAGTGTTCCCTGATAGAAGTGACTGTTTCATTCTTCTATTAGGAGGTGATTGGTGACCTTGGCAGAGTGATTTTGCTTTGGGAGAAAGGGGAGAGGAAGCCTGGTTGTAGTGGTTCCAGAGAGAAGTGTAGCCAAATAGCTCCAGGTGACAATTTGCTTTCTTAAGCAGATTACAAAGATGTTCACTAAAATCTTTAACAGTAAACTCATCAGAAATCCTTCCACTACTGGGGATGAAGCAAGTGCCCAGGTGTCTCCTTCTAATGATGCTTGAAATTCCTTCTACAGAGAAGGAAGCTTTCAATTCTAGATTCAAAGTTCAAAATCAACGGTGTTGATTTAAGATAACTATTAATGTTTGTACAGCTTGTCCCATTTTACAAATTGTTTTCAAAGGTATTTTTTTAGTTTTGCTTTTTGACAGTCCTGTGAGTCATTACGATGTCCTTTATTTTACATTTGAAGGAATAATGCTCAGGTTAAGAAACTTGATCAAAGTCCAGTGACTAAGACCTGGTCAAGTGGTGGAGTCCTGGTGTCTGTCTTTGTATTTGCTTCATGGTTCACTGCATTGCTCTGCTTCCAAGTTAGTGGCATTCAAACTCTTGAACCACAGTAAATTTATTTTTTGTATCATGACTCTTCACACATGTGATCCACAAGTCATTACTTTCCTTGACTATGCCCCATTCTCTCTAATATTTTTACTTCTATTTTTTAAACTACTGGTTTTATTATATTGATGTCATGATGCACTAATGTGTCCTGACGTGAAACTTGAAAAACATTATTTTAAGGTTCAAAATTATACCCAGTCCTTCCCTGAGAAAGAGAGGGAGGTGTGAATGTGTGTGTGTGTGTCTGAGGTGGGTGGCACGAGATACCCTTGAAGAGAAGAGAGGCACAGCACAGAGCAGCAACATGGAATGCCTGTTGATCAATTTCTTGGCTCCAAAGTGTTGCCCAGGACCTGAGCACAGGGACCTGCACCAGGTCAGGCATGTGGGCTTGGACCCGAGGAGCAGACTCAGGAGGTTTTGCTGTATTTCTATTAGAAGAGCAACTCAAAGCACACTCCCTACTGACTTCTGGTTGGTAAATACTTCCCATTTTCCCAAAGGAAATCAGAATGTGGTGATGGACCAGAGGAAGCCATATGATCACTGTAGGGAGAAAAATGAGGGGCACAGGAAAGTAGTTCACTACTTCAAGAAGTACATCTCCCTGTGAAATTAAAATGTTCTACCATGTCTCCTGCAAGGGAATGGAGGTCCTGAATGAGCCCACAAGCCAAAGGATATTTTAACATAAGAAAAATGATCATAATTGCAATGAATAATGGCAATCTCAAAACTGAACCTGCCTGTGTGAAGAGAGTGCTCGTATTTGGATTCGGCTTGGTTTATTTGTAGGAGATGTTTGTGGTGGGCCTCTGCCCCGCTTGAGAGGTAGCTGTGTCTGGAGATTTTGGCAAGTTTTCCCACAATTTAAGAAGTAGAGGGTTGAGGGCGATCTCCTTAGCCATTGACAGCTAAGGTATGCCAGTCAGGGGATCACTCTGCAGAGGCAGAGCTGCTTCCCAGAGGGCCAGTTCTCTGCATTGGCAAAGCATGTCTTGAATTTCGTGTCTGAGCAGCAGGGTTTGGTATTGTGCATGTACTATTTTCTGAAGGAAGATTGTCTTCCCTCCTCTCAATCATCAGATGCCTGCCTCCTGGGACCAATTGGCTAAAGATGGAAACTGTGTTTACTAGCCTCTGATTTCTCAGGCTAGGTATATGCCATTCATTCTGCTGTGCCTCCTCTGCGTAGCTCTTCATTCTCCTTCACTCTAAGCCTAGAATCTTTGCTAGGCAAGGCCTGTATCTTTCGGTTTCTCAACATTTCAAAATGATGACAATAGTACATTTTATGCTGTGGAAAACTGATAAAGGGGCTTCTGAAGTTTCCATCCATGGCCATGATCCGTCTTAAATCAC
>JAQZBX010072097.1:0-15118 GCA_029593785.1 Cabassous unicinctus | reverse complement strand
TGAGGCCAGGGGCGGGGCCAGGACCAGGGGCGGGGCCAGGACCAGGGAGCTGGGGCCAGGGGGCGGGTCCAGGGCGCAGGGCCGCGGTTCCCTGGTTGGGTGTGCGGGGTGCGGAGAGCCGGTGGCTACGTGTGCAAAGGCTTCAGCTCGCGCGGGCGCGCCCCGCAACGTCCCCTCCACAGTCCCGGCTGAGTTCGCGCGCTGTCGGCGCTCGCCCCTCTCCTCACCCGCTGCCAAGTCCCACAGCGTCTTCTCAAGCGCTCCTTTCTCCCCCAGCCACCCGCGGTCCCGGCGGCCACTGTCGCCCTCCCGGGCCCGGGCCCAGCTCCCGCCGCCTCCAGGCATCCGCGAGTCAGATCACACGACGCTCGCGGGCAGAGCCCCGCTCGTCCTGGCCTCGCCCGGCAGGTCCAGCGCGGGCCGCGCGCCGGGAGCGCGAGCTCGGCGCCTCCCCAAGCCCACCGCACGCCTGGCGGGGCCTCGCGGGGGCCGAGCTCCCACCTGCCGAGCCCCCTACCTGTAGCCCTGCTCTCCGCGCCGGTCGCCTCAGCCCGCCCTCCGGCCCCGCCCTCCGGCTGCACTTCGCCCGCGGGGACAGTCAGGCTCACACCCTGGCGACGTGGAGGGTGTGGCGGTGCCTCCGGCGCAGGTGGGGCGCCTCGGTCGTCGTCTGTGGTCACCGCACCGGGCTGCTCCAAGGCTGCTGGCCGCGGCCCGGGGATTGCGAACCGCTCGTCTTCTTTCAGGTCGGGACGCCACGGTGCCGCCCTCTCCTCAGAGGAAAGGACGGAAGGTCGGGGGTGCCCCTCCTCCGGTAAGACCGAGGTTTCTGGAGCCATGGGAGGGCGGGGGTCGCTCCAGGGCTCCCTTCATGGGCTACCTGTTAAGATTTTTGTATGAGGAGGTGCTGTGTGAAATTGTTTGAAGAAAGGGTTCTGCTACTTGTGTGCAAAAAGTTTGAAAATCACAGCTCTGGGACTAACTTAACTGAGGCAGGCAGGTGGGTCCCATCCCTAATCCCTCCTCTGGTGGAGCATTATGTTAGCAGGGAGCGGATGTGTCTGGCACTCCCAAATCTATGGATAAAATGCAAACTTCTCATTCAATATATAAGAAAAGAATTGAAGCAGCACATCACAAAAGTGATACAAGTGGCTGTTTAAAATCCTGGGAAATGTAGCCAGATACACACAAATTAAAATATGGGATTTTCATAGCCCACTGAACTAGCAAAGTTATTATTATTTTACGGCTAAAACCCAGAGCTGGTAAAGGATGCTGTGAAACAGGCACTCTCAAATAATTGGTGTATTGGTATAACTTTGCTGGAAAGCAATTTGGCAATAGGTATGAAAAGCTTTAAAGTTCACCTAGTATTTCCAATCCTGGATCCATCCCACAGGAAAAACTCAAACTACTGGGCCATTCTCAGGAATGAGAGGAGAAACTAAGAGCACAGTGACCCTCCCTGAGAGTCAGGAACTAGAGACCAGAGACCAGGAGCTAGGACAGTAAGATAGCTATATGAATCTTAAGCCCCCTTCTCCCAAATATTGGCAGTAAAGGTTTTCAGGGTTACCAGAGAGGTCTGCCAGGCTGGGGACGGGAGATCTGGGGGCCTGAGGTGATGGTGAATGGATGGAGGAACAAAAGGGGAGAGGGGAGTGGATGCAGCTCACGTGACTGAGCCCCTGCTTCCCATGTACGGGATCCAGGGCTCGACCCCCGGTACGTCCTAAAAAAAGGGGTAGGTGGATGAGACCAGCAGCCCTCAGAGAGGAAGGTTACTGGGAACTTCACTAAGGGCTTACTGGGGTGGGTGATGGATGTAACCTTCAGAGACCTGGAAAAAGGGGGTGGGGACAATGTTTTGTGGGAAGAACCAGCAGGACAGCTGGTGGAAAGGGGGCAGTGTGGCAACTGTGTAACTCTTTCCTGGGAACTTGTTCAGAATTGGAGGTAAGGCCCACCAACCCCTCAGGGCAATGCCCATTTACATGTATTTGAATGTTTGCATATGTCTGCATTCAGCCTTGGTAAGGGAGGGAGGAGATGAAACTGGAGTCAGGTGACCTGGCTGCACTTCTCGGGGACTGTCATTTTCTACTCTGAGTTTCAGTTTCCTCATCTATAAATGGGTGCAGCCGGACCCAGTTGGGGTGGTTGTTAGGTGTAGATGCGCCATCTGTGTGAAGAGCACATTCTGTGAGGTTTACATCATGAGATATCAGCAGGGAAACAGGGAACACCTCCGAGGTCCTGAGCAGGTGGCAAGTGGTCCCCAGTTGAGTTGGATGCTGAACCACTCTGGCTGTGGCTCCGGGTCTGCAGCTGGACTGGGCTGACACTCGTGAGTCAGTTAGGCCCCGGTCCCCATTACCTGCCTACTATGTTCCCAATACACAGCCCGAGTTAGGTGGTAGGAGGAAATACTGAGTGCTGGCAGGGGACACAGGCCTCCTTCAGCCTCAGAGTCAGAAAACAGACCCACTTTCCCCAGAACTAGAGGTTCAGCAGGTGGGTGAGTGCCTTGCCTCTCCCTCCCCCGGGCCCCAGGCTGCTGGTGTCCGCCATGGGCAAGGCCTACCATCCTGCAGAGATGGCCCCCAGGGCCACACAAACAAGGCCCTCCCTCCTTTTCCTTCCAGGGGTGGAGCTTTCTGACTTAACTCGAGCCTCCTCTCTCTCAGTTCTGTCCTAGCTTGGTAGATATGAAGGAGGGAGGGGCTGGTCAACTTTCTGGTGTGTAGACTACAAACTTGTGCAATAAACACAAAGAAACAACCAGCTATCTTGAGAGAAATGGCCCATTCAAGCCAGGCCAAAGGTCCTGTAGTTATCCCTGGGGTTTAGGGTTTGTGGCTGGCTGTGACTCCTGACCCCCATGCCCTTCTGCTGAGGCCATGTCCCTTTGCACAGAGGAGGGCTCCAAGGGAGCAGCCCCAGCAGAGGTGTGGAGACCCGGAAGGGCATGGTGTGGTGGGAAGTGCACCTGTCCTGGGCCTCCAGGAATAGGAGGGGACACAGCACAATCAGGCTGCTGGGCAGAGACTGACCTTCCCTGCCCAGGCACTTGGGCCTCCTCCTGGGGACTGCAGGAGCCACTGAAGGGTTTAACAGAGAAGCAGTCTGATCCGATGTGTAGTTTAGAAGGATCCCACAGCTGCCAGGAGGACCAGAGGAGGGGAGGCCAGATGGAGGGAGACCAGGTGGAGGCTGTTGTAACATTTAAGTGGAAGAGCGCAAGGCTGAACTGGAGTATGCTGTGGGATGGATGCAAGGGCTTAGGGAGGCAGAACTTAAAGGCCTTGGTGCAGGAATGTGCAGAATATGGAGAAGGTCCAGGCCCAGGAAGCACTCAGGAGACAGGGCTGGTGGTGAGGGAGTAGAGAAAGAGGAATGAAGAACTTCTAGGGGAAGATGTAGAGCTATCGATCAAATACATGGGGTTGGAGGTCAAGAGAGGCATTTGGGCTAGGCTGTCACCTGAGAACAGGTGACCCAGGAGGGATCAATGGAGAGAAGAAGCAGGGCAAGTCTCCTAAGGGATGGGCAGAAGAAGAGTGGACACAAAAGGGTCTGAGAAATCAGTCCAAACGGCAGGAGGGGAACAAGAAAGATGGTGGCCCAGGACCAAGAGTAGAGAATTGAGGAACAGATGAGGATCCAAGCAACTTAAGCATCTCGTTGGGCCTATTTTGTAAAGCGACTCTGGTTGAAACTGCATGGGCTGCTTTCTTATTGGTGCTAACCTGTGTATTAGAAATTTTCTATCCAATACTTTACCAGAAAGGCCGGTGAGATGCCCTGTCCACCCTCTGTCTAGCAGTGGACAGGCCACCTCAAGCTGGGTCACCGCTCAGATTCCCAGCCAGCCAGAGGGTCACTCGGCCCTCCCAGAATGCAGGACACAAGACACAGCCAGCATGGGATGGGCTAGGCTCTGACCACTCTGAACAGAAAGGCTTTCTGAGTGGGAGGCTAAGCAGACGTGCCAAGCATTTAGGTTAAACTCAGCTAGGCACAACTGTAAGTGCGTGCATCGGAACCTCCTCTCTGGTCCAGCTGCAGGTTTCTCCCTTGATGTCCTGGGACCGGTTTTCCATGGCTGCTCCTCCCCGGCGTCTCCTCCTGGCCTGCAGTCAGCAATCTGGTGGTCAGCACTGTCACGCCGGGTGTGGCCCTGGCAGGCAGGACTTCTTCTTCAGTGGCTCCACCCCCCTCATGCCCACTCTCAGCCCTTTCTCCGAACTTCCACCATACCTGCCTCTCCCTTGCTCACTGCTTGCTCTACCCACCACCTGAAACACCTTCCTCCTGCCATGCTCTCTAGGAGCACACCCCACAAGTAAATATGCACACTAAGAAAGCAAAACCTTTGTCCCCAGAAATTCCTGGTCCCTTGCTGTGAAATACCCCAAGCAGCCATGATGCAGCATCCAGACTCACAGGCAGGATACTGAGGTCCCTGGCCTCTCTGTTTAACCCTGCAGCCCTGCCCCTGCCTCTGGCCAACCCTGGCATGCACCAGTCGGTGCTACCTGGCAGGGTCTGGCCGTGGCTGGCCTCTCAGCTCCAACACCCAAGCATTGAGCATAGGCTGTTGGCTCTGCCTCAACCTGCGGTCAACATCAGTGGAGCCTTTACAATGCCTCCTGCCCATCCCTTGCAGGCCCTACAGGGGCCCCTGGGATCAACCCCATACACTGATTCCTGGTAGAGGTTTCCAATAGATTTACTTTGCCATGTCTATGGATTTACTTTGCTACCTATATCAATATATGGATTTATATTTGCTATCAAGGGATTGTCTTTTTCTGAGCAGAAATAGTTTCCACTAAAAATTCAAAGGTTAAGGCCCAGCCCCCTTGATGTCTCTGAGAGTGAGATCTGGGCCCCTAAGAGTACAAAGTAGGAATTCACTTCTCTGTCCACACACTGAGAGGGAGGGGAGGAGTGAGCCTCCCATCTGTTCTGGACTACAAACAGAATATTGTTATTGCTAAAATGTAGATCCTTCTTGAAGACAGTTGTGGAAACTGAGAGCTGTCAATCAATAATGCTTGTTTTGGGCATCAAGCTGATTACAAGCCAAATCAGAAGCTTTCCCCTATTAGTCAGCCTGGCTGGGTGGTGCTAATGGGTTACATATGGCTTATAATGCACAGGTTTTCTTCTCACATGCTCTACATGTGGGTTATGTCTTCTCACCCTGGGACCCAGGCTGACGGAGCAGCCACCGTCTGGAACACTGGTGGTCCATGTGGCAAAATGAGAGAGAAAACTCTGGAAGTCTCACACCTACTGTTAAGGACTCTGGCCCGGCAGTGACACACATCACTTTCTTTCACAGCTCATTGGTCTGAACTAGCCAACTGATCCCACTCACCCACAGGAGGATCAGGAAGTGCAATCCTAACTCACACCCAGAAATCAGGCTCCACCCAAGGGGCCAGGGAAAGTGAGGCAAGAGTTCTGTCTTAAGCTTGGAGGGAAATGTGGACAGAATGGGAAAGTCTACCCAGACCTTCACAAAGGCAAAACATGCTTATCTTTTAGGTAGTGTCTCCTGAGTGGAGATGTGTCATCTACCACACCAGCAGTCTGGGTACACATTGCCTGCCAGAACCAGAGCCAAGAGCCCTGTCTCCCCTTTCAGAAGTATAGGATTCAAGAGCCAAGAGCAAGTGTAGGCAAGGCTACCACCACTGGAGGGCTGGGGGTGGGAGTGGGGGTTAGTTGGAACCCAGAGCCCTGGAAGACCTTTGAAGCTAAGGAAGGCAGGTTTGTTGGCAACACTTAGGGGACTCTGGGGGGTCTATAGACCCCCATGATCTCCTCCCACTTGTCTAACTCACCGTCTTATGCAAATTAAGTTCTAAGCCCTACCCTACCCACCTGGGCAGCAGAATCCAGCAGCTCCCCCCAAGCCACTCCCAGTTATATATTCTGGAGCAAGCGCTGGACAACCTCACAAGTGAATAGGAGGCCTCCCCAAATAAGCAGCAGTGTCTGTGCCCAAGGTCTCCGAAAGGGCCCAGGACAAGGGCCTCAGCCAGTCAGTGGTGAGCGAGACCCAGCCTCAGTCTAGAAAGGCCATCTCAGACCCAGAGGTCCAGGGCTGCAGAGAGGGCCAATGAGATACGTTTGATTTTATTTACTCATTCTCACTCATTTGCTTTTTAATCTCTGCATAAATTCTCCTCTAGGATTCAGTTTGTTAAGTGTTCTTTGCATGGAAGACTTTAGCCTGAGTGTGAAATGATTCCCTTCAGAAGAGTTGTAGCAAGTTTGTTCTCTTTTAGGAAGTTATGCTGTCTTAATTTGTGTTCTCCAGTGCCATGAAATGCCTCCATACCACTCAAAAGGCCGATACATTTCATAAGGAAACGCTGTACTTAAAATGCAGCTGAACACTGGTCCTGCATAAATCCTAGCATTTATATGGACATTTATTTAAAATTCTACTCCCACAGAAAGTATGTTGTCATTTCTTCTTAAGCAAAGTATGTTCCAAGCCTCGTTCAGTCCATGAACCATTAGCATTAGCCCTTGTGTCAGGGAAGCAGGTACTTTGCTGGGACAGAGCCTCAACACAGAGCCGGAGAGAAGGGAGACTCCTCCTGGCCTCCTGCCCTCTGTGAGGAGCGTCTCTCCCAAGGTGGAGGTGGCACTGGCCAGCTTGGGAGCATACTGGGAGCTGGTGGAATTCCAGGCCTCACTTTGAAGCTCAGCCAAGTGAGCAGCCCACTCATGCTGTGGACACCACAGAGCTTACCTGAAGCAGGTGACATGACCTGCTAGGCCAATCTGGGATTCCCTGCTCCAGGCTACTTGCAGGGCCCAGCTCAGGTGCAGCCCTCAGCACCTGGGCAGGACCAGAGAGCCCTTGAGGCCAGAGGGCCATTTCTATCTACATGTTCAGCTGCTGGCACATGACCTCCTGATTTGGGCCTCATTCAGGATGTTGAAACTGACCTGTCAATGGCCATAGGGAGAAGACCCAGTGAGCAGGGTAGAGATCTGACCTGATCGTCATGGGGGGAACTCCGCCTTCTCCACCCCAGGCTTGGCCCCCATGCGGGCCACAGAACTGTCAGGAACCTTGTGGGCTTCTGCTTCCAGTAGACTCTGGGCAGTCTGATCCTGCTTGCAGACAGGCTCTTGAGCATAATACAATGTGGTCTGTGGAATTGAGGGAAGATGCCACTTAGATGCTAGCCACCATCCAGCTTTTTTTTTTTTTTTTTGAGGTACTGGGAGCCAGAGATTGAACCCAGAACCTTGTATGTGGGAAGCTGGAGCTAAACCACTGAGCCACATCAGCTTCCCTGAGTTGGTTTTTTTGTTTGTTTTGCTTGTTGTTTGTTTTTGATTTTTCAGGAGGCACCAGAAACCGAACCTGGGACT
The DNA here is from genome assembly GCA_029593785.1 of Cabassous unicinctus. Lineage (NCBI taxonomy): Eukaryota > Metazoa > Chordata > Mammalia > Cingulata > Chlamyphoridae > Cabassous > Cabassous unicinctus. The sequence goes on along the minus strand of JAQZBX010072097.1, from coordinate 7,708 downwards.
TCCCTTGTGGGAGGCAGGCACTCAACTACTTGAGCCACATCCACTCCCCTCTCCCAGCCTTTTTGATGGGTCCCTTTGTGACCACCAAGAGATGGTTTTGAGAGTTGCAGGCAGTAGAACGTAGAGCAGCCAGATTTTCAAACTCAGCCCCCTCCAGTGACGGGGTCCCTGTTCTCTGGGCGATGCCCCATGTCACCGTAGCACAAGCCCATGGGCCCAGGGGTTCATTCACCCCCAGAACATGCACCACCAACTTGGCTCAAGATTTGCTTTCCAGGATGCAAGACTCTGCTTCATCTAGGCTTTCTGGGTTCTGACACGGAAATGCCGAGGCTGGCTGATGGAAAGAGTGCCACAGAGCTGCTCACAGCCTGTTCCTATTCTCAGAAGCCACATGATGCATTAATAGCTTCCATGGAAAGTTTCATTTTGAAAATGTTATGGCTCTTTTGCCTGCACCTGGGCTCTGCAGAGGCCTGTGACCTGGGCTTGAACAGGTAGCTCACAACAGACAGTTCTGACTTAAGTCCTGCCAGGAGGCACTCCCTGTACCATCCTCACCCCCCATTTGGGATAACAGAGCACCCTCTTTGTCAAGCAAACACTATCCCAACCACACGAGGAGGAAGTGTTGAAGACCCCGGCTATGTCTTCAGGGCCTGTGAAGCAAGGACATTAACAGTAGTCGTAGTAATAAAAATATAAGAATAGAGATGTGGCAGGCACAGCACTAAGTGCTCTACACACATTGTCTCTAGCTGCCCGAGATAGTACTACCCATGCTTACCAGATGAGGAAGCTCAGGCTCAGTCAGCTGAGCAACTTGTCCAGGTCCAGCAGGAGGGCCTGCACGAGGCATGTCTGACGTGCTCATAACATCTGCACTGGTTTCTCCTGAGGGGTGTTCATGGGGTGCAAACCAGCTGCAAGTCCAGCAGGGCCATGTAGGCTTCAGGCTCTTAGTGCTTCCGTCTGAGAACAAATCAGGCCTCTTTCCTGGGGACACCAGCTTGGGTCTTGTGACCTTCCAGCACGGGGTGAAAGGGCTGTGGTGCTCTGAGTGGCCTGGCCTGATTCACTATCCCCTCCTCTCCCCATGATTGGGGCAGGGCAGACATGTTCAACCTGTGCAGCGATGTTATTTATTTTTTTAATGTATTTTTCTTTGGAAAAAAAAAACCTTTTTATCAAAATGCTTTTGGAAGGGGGCAACTGGAATCGCATAGTTTGTTCAAATGGTCCACGCACACAAGTGGCTTGGAACGAAAGTGGGAAGTCCGTAGCCAGCCAGGATTCCCAGCTTGTGGTCTTGAGTAGTTCACTGCTTCCCTCTGACTTGAGCTTCTCCATCTGTAAAATGGGGCTGAAGGCCAGGTGAGAGCTGTTGTTTTCAGAGCCAAGAGGGGAAGAAGCAGGATTCTCAGCTCAGGATCCCTTTCCCATCCCTTCCACCCACCAGAGTCCTCCCCTGTACTGCTTATCTGCTGAGGGTCTATGGTGAACAGAGTTAGAAACTAGGGCACTCCCTGCCTCTGGGATCCTTCTCTAGCTAATATTGGCACCCCAAGGCACCTCGCATCCAAGGGTGCACCCTGATCCTGGTCTGAGCCATAGTGTTGTGGTATAAGCTGTGGCTCTATCGGGAAGCTCCCAGGCTGGGGGAGGGCGGTGGCGCCAGGAGACACGTGTTTGATGAGAGTGACAGTCGGGGGTGTGCAGAGCAGGGGGGGCCTGGGGGGTGGGAAGCTGGGGAGGCTTCAGGGAGAAAGAGGGTGGTGCTTGGTTGGTACAAAGCAGGATGAATAAGCATTTCCCTGGCGCACCTACGCCTGTGGGGAGTCCCCCTTACAGCACACTTGTTCATGCCAGACCCCAGACTCCAATTCGGCTTCTGGGACGTGGCATTGAGGGATGAGCCTGCATCTCTCTGGAGCCCTAGCATGCAGAAAGCATCCTCCTCATTCCTGTCCTCCCAGCGACAACTTGACTCCAAGTTTCCGCAGCTCAGAGATCACGTTGCCATGCCAACTCCTCCCTGGCAAGCTCCCAGGCAGAAATGGGCTGGGGCCCCATTTTGGCACTGCTGGCGGATGCGGGCACATTTGGGTAATTGAATTGGAGCAATCCACACGGTCTTTCCTGCGGAAACCTGGGGCTTGGTCCAGCTCCTGTTTAGATATGAGCCTGTGGGCACAAAGGGGTCTCAGAAACGGTCCATCTGCTCCGGGATTCCCAGCCCTGAGACAGAAAGAGAGGTCTCAGCTGCCATTAGACCAGAGGAAAGAGCTGTGGAGCAACGTGGCCCACCCTAGCTCACAGAGGGGCAACTCCCACCCTCCTCAGCTGCCAAGTTGCTCCCCAAAGCTCAGAGTTTGTTAAACATGGTGGAGGATCCCTGAGAGCGGCCAGAGCTTGCCTCGGCCTAGCGAAACTGGTCTGGCTTGTTCACTTTACTGCTGCAGAAGTTCAAAGTCAGTGCCATCTAGGACTCCCTAAGCCTCTGTGCAGGCAAGTCCTGTGCACCCCCAGGACTGCCATGTCCAATTCCCAGGGAGGTGGGAGGGATAGCTGTCTTAGTGCCTGTGTTGTTTGGCATCCAGTAGCAGAGGTCCTGTCCACCACAGCTTGCCCCAGAAGGCTGTTGGTGAGCTGCCTTCCACCCCACCCCCCACCCCAGCAGGACCAGGTCTGGCTGGGCGCTGTTCCCAAGGCTGCCCTCCCCTGTGGTGGCAGCTCAGCCGGCCCACTGCAAGGCAGTGTAGAGTGGGGAGGGCCTTGACTTAGCTCAGGCCTCTGAGCTGGCATAGTGCACCCCCTTCCCATGCCAGGGGGCCTGCAGGGCACAGTTCAGCAACCAGGTGTCTCAGTGTAAACTGGTCAACCGCGGGTCACCAGTAAACCTGTAGGAACTACCACAGCGTGGAACTGCTAGCTATCAATGTCCCACGAGTGGCCAGGGCCGTGATCTCCTGGGTCCCTTATGGACTTAGCGCTGCCTGGGTCCCCAAACTTTCCTGGACAAATCCCCCTATCACCAGGATCAACCTATGAACCATGGGGCTCTCTTCTCCCTCTGTCTTGGTGCCCTGTTTCCTTGTCACAATCAGGCCCAGTCCAGTCCTCTCTGCAGGGAAAAGAACAAGTTAGTAAAGGCTGCAGGCCCCAGCCTAAATAGTATGGGTGCCATCTCGGAGGATGCTGAAGGCACTTTGGATCAGTCAGTGACCTGGAGGTTCAGTTGGTGCACTCAGGCTGGCCCCCAGAGTGCCAGAACCCGAGGCTCAAAGAGCAGGAGTCTATTCAGGTCAGTCCAACTCTCAAGCCCAAGCTTGAGAGTTAAGGGGTGGCGAGCACTGAACCTGAACCTGGGGGTGAAGGGACAAGTCTGAGGTTTCTGCTTCAGGGGCAGAGAGGCCGACTATAGGGAGCCCTCCCTTGGGGCCCTGTGTAGCCCCCCACACTGACCTCAGGGTTCAAGAGTGACCCTGGACAGAGTTTGATGGGGTTAATGTGTCCAGAGACCATGGTGTTTGGTGGAGGGCGAGGCGGTTAGCAGCCCTGGAAGCCGCACATCAGGATACCCACAGGGATAAACTGGGGGTGATTGGTTGCTTTAAAATAAGAAGGCCTGGACCAGGTGTAGCTCAGTGGTTGAGCGCCAGTATCACATGTACGAGGTTCTGGGTTCAATCCCTGGTACCTCCTAAAAAAATAATGAGAAAAAGAAAAAAAAAGAAGCCCTGAAAGAGCAATCCACTGTGAGGTTGAGCTGCAAACACTCTGCATATGTAGCCCTTGAGGGATCCATCAGCCCCATCACCGGTGCCCATGGCAGACCCCGCTTAGCAACAGTGTCAGCCCAGGGACTGGAGGAAGGGAGCCGGGGAATGGAGGAGAGGAAGGGGTTCCACCCAGGAAGACGGGCTGGGCTGGGCCCACCACAGTGGGCCACCCCACCTGAAGGAGCACAGGTGAGAGGAAAGGGCGAGGCAGGGTGCCCAGGCTGAGTGCCTGCTGTGTGCCAGGCCCCTGTGGGGCCCGTGTCCTGCCCTGGCCACCCTCCAAGGACTCCAGGATTCACTGAGAAGTTGCCAGCCTCTAATGTTTCACTGTAGCTTTCCTCATTCAGGGGAAAGTACAGATCAGACTAATTAATGTGTTGTTATTTGTTTACCCTCCTTTCATTTCACTGAGACAAAATAATTAACCACAGAGCTTTAGGAACCAGCTCCATTGGTGGCAGTCCCTCTGCGTCTTGTGTCAGCAGCTTCTGTGTGTAGATATAGGGACCACTTGTAGGAGCAGGATAGGCAGGCGTCACTGGGTCGGTTGTTCCTGTCTTTCCTTCCAGGGCACCGCAAGAGGCGCAGGGGCTCTAGACAGGTGGGCCAGGGTGTGGTAAAGGGCTCGGGACGGTAGGCAGGCCACTTGGGGCCCTCACCCCAAGGACTGGGACGCTCAGAGCTGCCACATCTTGGAGGATCTGCTGGCCCTGCCCGCCAGCCCCCTGGGCTGTCAGCTACCTTAAATCCCACCCATGCATGACCCACCCAGGGGAAGCAGAAGGATTGGGCTTGGTCAGCCCCTGCCACTGCAGGCAGGGCTGTGGAGGGGACTTGCCCAGAAGGGCTTTTGGGGTCACAGTGGGACACAAGGCAGCTGGCTGAGAGCCTATTCTCCACTGCAGCCCCTGGGGAATGAGGACCCCAGCCAGGTCCCAGCTGACAAGGACCCCAGCCAGGTCCCTGATGGGCCACACTAGAAAACAGATGGTGTGGGGGGTTTCTTTCAGGAACCTTTTGGCGAAGCAAGGCTACGTGCACCTCTGACCTGTGATGCAGCCCCCGCCTGGCAAACATGGGCCGGCGCTGCTTAGAGGGGACCAAGGCAGACAGGACCAAACCTCTCCTCCCACCTCCCTTCTCCAGTGGCATCGCAGCCAGAGCTGGGCCTGCACAGCCCCGAGCTGCTCTCCTAACTGGGTGTGACCATGCTCCCAGGAGGGACCTCCATGTAGGCTGCCCTCAGAGCTTGGGGACCCCACCCACTCCACCTGCCCCACAACGGATCCCGGTCCTGATGGAGTTCTTAGCCCATTTAGGGGATCTAGGCATTAAACAGCCCTAGCTCTGGCAGGATGACAGCACAGTGTGGAGAGGATTTGGGAGGTCACCCTCATCCTTGGGTGAGGTCAAGGGAGACCCCGAAGGGGCAGCCTCTTAGCTGAACCTTTAAGGGTGAGAGGAGCTGACAGCAGACAGGACAGGGGGAGCTCCAGGCAGACACCATGGCAGGGGCAGAGGCCTGGAGGTTAGACAGCAGATCCTGTCTGAGCAGCTGGAGGCCGTTCCTGCTGGCAGAGCCCAGGCTGGGGGGTGGGGAGGCAAGAGAGGGGGCAGGAGCCCAGAGGGCTTCTAGACAGAGATTGGGAGACAGGAGTTTGTGGCCCAAGACAGTGGGACTGCCAGAGGGAGAGAGGATCTGATTTGTGTTCAGGAAGACCCTTCTGACCATTGTCCAGATGGTGTGTTTGAGGTTTACAGACTGGGACTGGGGAGGCAGGACAGTGCCAGGGCAGGAGCTCAGGAGAGAGAAGGTGTGGACTAGGCTAGGCTGGCCACCTTGGGCCACAGAGAAGAGGAAAGAGTGGAGGGAGGCTTGGGAGTGGGCCTGCTCTGTGAAATGGGGTGATGTCCAGGTGGCCCCAGGACCTTGATGCTGACTGTAGGGGCTGCTGATAGACCCCATCCTCCCCGCCCACCCATAGGGTCAGGACCCACAAGTTCTCTCTCTGGCCCTAGCTGGTCCAGCAGAGACAAGAGGTTTGCTTGGGCAGCTCCGTGCTCTCTTGTATAGCTCTCACTTTGGCCTAAAGCCAGCCAGGCCCACCCAACAAGGGCTCTAAGTTTGCCGAGGGTGGCCAAAGCCATGCAGCCTGTATGAGAGAGTGAGTCTGTTGTCCCTCCATCCCCAGGTTTAATTCATCCTGCAGCAATGAAATTGGAGGACTGGGATTTTCAGAAAGAACAAGTGAACCCATCCTGAGTCTCCCGGGCTGGAAGGCAGGTGTGGGAGGACTTTGGGGGACTCATGCAGACCCCCAGTGCCCCTCGGAGCACTGAGCCATGACCATGGCCCACAGAGATGAGACAGCTTGGGCACGGGGAGGAAAGATCTGCACCCGGGGTCCAGCACACTGCTGGAAGTCCTCTAGTTCTAGCCACTGTCATTATAACATTAGTCTCCTGGCCCCAGCTCAAAAGCCAGGCCTGAGTTCACAGGGTCCCTGCAGCAGACAGGTCAGTGCCATCAGGGTTAGGACAAGCCACACAAGCCTTCCTGGGGCAGGAGCCTTCAGAGGCCAGGGGTCAGGTTGTGTGAGGGCTGCTGACTGTCCTGGGGGCCCAGAGCAGGATGAGCAGGGGTCTCCTCTCCCAGCACCGATCTGAGCTGGCCTCCCCAGCCCTGCCCTGGGAATGAAGTAAGGGCGGCAGTGGTCTGCCCATCCTTGCCCAGTGAGCCTCACACCTAAGTGAGGAGGCGGCTTGGGGGATTAGACCTGGCGGAGGCTGCACATTTCCCAGAAAGAGCTGAGGCCTTGTGAGAAGAGCCTGCTCCTCCACTCCTTGTCAGAGGGCCACAGTCTGAGCACACGCACCTGCTTCTCCAGACTTCCAGCATTTGCTTCAAAGCTATTTCCCCTGAAAAAAGTAAACTCCTTTGGAAACTCGTTTGCCAGAACCAGACACAGCCACCGACTTTGGCTCCTCTTTAGCCCTTAAGGCCTGGGCCAGGGTGAGCAGTATCTACCCTGTCAGCTCAGGACATGTGGCTGCAGGGCTGTCCTTAGATGACTGACCAGCATCACAGAAACTCCTCTCCGCTCACACCACTGGCCCAGAGGGAAAAGGACTGCGTCCTCACTGGCCAGAGGCCTTGCAAAGCAACATGCATTCATTCAACACCATTTCCTGAGCACCTGCAGGAGCCAGGCCTGGAGATTGGATAAGGTGCAGCCCCTTCCCAGATGCTCATGGGCTGCTGGGGAGGTGGGTGCACCTGTAGGCATTTAGAGACACTGCAGAGTCGAGGCCATGCACAAGGACCGCAGCTCACAGTGGAGGTGTCGAAGCCACCAGGGAAGGGAAAGGCAAAGGATCTTCCCTGAGGAGGTGAGGGAATAAGCTGAGTCTTATAAGAGGTGATCCTGGTTAACTAACCCTAAACCTGTTAATTAACTACTGTAAGCTTCAGTTTCTTCAGCTACAAAATAAGATTAAAAAATAATACCTCTTCCTGGGGGCCATGGTGAGGATTAAATGAGAGGGTGTAGTAGGTTTTAGCATTATCTTCATTTAAATGTGTAAATCCAGTCCTGTGTCAGTTGATACAAATGGCCTAACGATGTTACAGAAGCAGCACAGCTGGGATGCTTCATTGTTTTAGTTGTTAGCTTGTTATTCTCTAAGACAATTTTTGCTCGAAGGATATTTGTAATATTAAAAGACAGTGAGAGGGAGGCGGGTGTGGCTCAGTGGATGGGGCCCCCGTTTGCCATATGGGAGGCCCGGGTTCGCGTCCCGAGGCCTCCTTGTGAGGGCACGCCGGCCTGAGCGGTGAGGTGGGCTGATGCAGCAACCTCACGGCAGGAAGCGGGTGTGGCGCAATGGATAGCGCACCCGTTTACCATATGAGAGGCCCCGGGTTC
>JAQZBX010072096.1:0-15120 GCA_029593785.1 Cabassous unicinctus | reverse complement strand
CTATACAGAAATCTTGGGATAGAGTAAGAAAGTCCTTTTACAACACTATGCCTGGCTTTCCCATCAGAATAGCAGAGATTACCTAACTGCTCAGTGTGGGGGAGACACAGTCCTGGCAAACCTAAGAGCCTGCAGAGATCACCAGCTGTGGATAAATAGATTCAGGGCATTCCTCATATTTGGAGACCTGAAGCTGCCCTTTCCCTTGAGTGCTGCTTATGACCTCACCCTCCAAGAATGTTGGGGGGATGGCCACACTTTACCCAATCTTTGGGGTAGAGTCTCAAATGCCCAAATATACTGAGGTGGAGGCAACATTTCCTCTAATATCTGGCATACATGCCCAACTCTCTCAGAGCAGAGTTGGTGACCTGGCCTTCCTTAATCTATGGTGGACAAGCCCACCACTCTCAGACCTATGTGACATTGACCTCATTCTCCCCAACCAATGGGGAATGTGCTTCATCCTCTCTGAAGCCTGTGGGAGCAAAATTCTCACTAAACTGTGGGCTGGAACATCCACCCTCTTCAACTGCTGGAGCACACTCACCCTCTCTGTACACACGGTTGGGTTTCCTCTCTTGGACCAAGGAGACGTCTTTTTTAACTTTATATTATACATTTAATAATTGAAAATATAAACAATTAAAAAATAAACAGAAAACACAGTTGAATAAAAACACATTTCTCAATTAAATATACTAGAGATATATATATATATATAATTACATATATATAATTTTTTAAAATCATACAATATGCTACACAATATATTTGGTTCATAGTATCACAATCATACAGCATTTGTTCCAAGGAAATGTCTTAAATCCAGACCTCAGCTTCCATGATTTTCCTCTTAAAGCCATTTTCCTTTCCATCTTTCCCCTCCATGTCCCTTTTAGTCCAGGCTGACAGTGGTTTGCTCATATAACTCTCTCAAAAAGCTGGCTGGTTTAACATGTAGGAAGAAAGGGTTCAAGCCATCAGACCATAAGACTTTCCACAAGTCTTTCTCAGATAATTACATTTTCAGTCCTGATTTACAAGTTCCATGTTTAGTTTAGTCCTCAAATGGGGCACTATTATCTGTGGGGGGGGGGTTATTTCCAGAGGCTTGGAATTTCTGGAATCAGTTTCTCTTTAGCTTGTGCCCAACAATTTAATTATCAGCTTATCTCTAACATTTTGCTACAAGCTGCAAGAAGCCAGGAAGCATTTTCCACATTTAGTTCAGAAATCTCCTTGGCTAAATGTCCAGGCTTGTAGTTTTCAAATTCTGCCTTCCATTCAACATCAGGAGTCAATTTTGCTAGTTCTTTGCAACTTTAAAACATGGGCCACCTTCCATTCAGTTTCAAATAATAGTTTCATCATTTACTTCTTAGGCTTCATAAAAAGTCTCTTTAGGGAAACAGATGTAGCTCAACCAGTTGGGTGCCTGCCTACCACATAGAAATTCCTTGGTTTGGGTCCTGGAGCCTCCTAAAGAAGATAAGCAGATGACCACACCCACTGCAATGAGCTAGATGCCTGCACCCACTGCAATGAGCTAGACACTCCACTCCACCACAGCAAGCTAGACACCACACCACAGCAATAAGCTAGATAACACACCACAGCAATGTGCTAGACACACCAATGAGCTAGATGCCACACTGCAACAATAAACAAGATGCAGTAATAAGCTAGCTGGTGCATCCACCACAATGAACAGATGCCTAAATGAGCAGATGCCGCAAGCCAGCAAATGCCACAGCTCACAGGGAGTGGATGTGGCTCAGGCCATTGGGCACTCACCTCCCAGTGGGAGGCCCTGGGCTCAGGTCCCAGTGTCTCCTCAAAAAGTTTAGGAAAGAGTGAGCAGACAGATGAGAGAAACATCTGGGGGAGTGGGGATAAATAAAATAAATAAATAAAGCAAATAAATAAATCTTTTAAAAATCTATTTAGCATCCATATTCCTACCAACAGTCTCTTCAAAGCATCTAAGCCTCACCAACAAATTTTGTATATGATTATAAATAAAATGTACACAAGAGTGTAAACTATTATTAAAAACCAGGAAGTCTTCATTTCCAGATTATTTCCAAGCAAGAAAACCTTAAGAGCTGGCAGGGAAATCATGAATAACTGACGACAAAGACATGGAATGAGAGGTGTACTTGGATCAAGAGCAATCTTGGTCAGAAACATCCTACCTTTGGTGCTTTCCCTACTATAAGTCCCCAAAGAAGGACATAACCAAGGATGACAGACCTGGTGTTTGAGTCATACTGATGGGCATCAGACAGCAAGAAACAGCTTGTGGAATAAAGTGCTAGCACATGGGATAATATGGATCAATCTGGAAGACCTTGTGTTGAGTGAAGCAAGCCAGGCATTGAAGGATGAACAGTACATGACCTCACTGATATGAATCAAGGAAATTGAGCAGTCTCTGAGAACTATTGTCTGAAAGATAGGTGCACAAGAAGGAGAAAGAAAAGAGAAAGTTATGAGTGAGCCATCACCCATATGGACATAAGCTATGGTAAAGTGATAGAGTGTAGTTGTGTATTAAAGGGATAGGAGAGCATGGTGCTGCCTCTCCCAGGCTGAACAGTCCTGTACTCTTCAGCTGTGTTGCACATGGTGCTTTGGCTATTCTGGGGCCACAGAGGTCATGGCTTACCTAGAGACCCAGAAAATTCCATGGGTCATGGGTACAGCCTGCCCTGCAGCCCTAGGGGGCAACCCCACCCATATCCCCAATCTACACCCTACACCAGCTCCTGCAGTATAATTAACATGGGTAGCCTCAGTGTGTGCAGTTTGGGGGCCTCACACCTGATGATCAATGCAGTGTCCTAGGGTCACTGCGGCTGCAGCTCCTGGAGCCTCGCTCATTGCCTCCTCTGTCGCTTACTGTAGCAGTACTCCAGATGTGGCCAGTCTCATGGTCTCTCACAGAATCTGCCAGAGTAAAATCTAACAGCCCCCTCATTCCTGTGAGCAAAGAGGGGTCATGGATCCTGAGGCCGGGCCCAGGCAGGCCCGACAGCAGCCACCACAGCCATGTCAACCTGCTTGCCCATGGAGCTGCCCAGCAGTCCCAGGAGAAAGTCCCCAACCTGTAGGCTGATGCCAGGCAAGCCCTATGCCTCCTGGCAGGACCAGGCAGGCCTGGATCCCACCTCAGAGCCATGAGGCTTCCAGCATCTTAGAGAAAGTTCCAGGATGTGGGCAGCTGGTGAGGGCTCCCAGGCACAGCCAGCTCTGCCCCTCACTGGCCCTGCTTGGCAGGGGCGGGTGTGGAACATGTGCAGGAAGCCTTCCTAGGCATGCCTTGGTCAGGAACCTCAGGCCTCAAACTCCTTGCTCTAGTGGCCCAAGATGATGGCATGGCCTCTGCCCACCTGGTGCCCTCCTCCTCATGCTGAGGTCTGCCTTGTATCCCTGCAACTCAGGGATGCTTCCTGCCACCATGCCTACCCCACAAGGCTGGGACAAGTGGCCTCAGCCAACATGGATGATGAAAGCCACCACACTACTCCCAATTGTCTCAAGGCCGAGCACACAGCAGATATGCACAGTCTGGGGCAGAGGGGGTACCCACTCACAGGGTTGGCCTGCTGAAGCCTGGTGGGGGAGCCAGAAGCCTCCAGGGAGTGAGCCAACTCCTGCAACCACCTGCTGCCACTGCATACCATGACCTCAGAACCCCTTCAGTGAGTCCTTGGCTTGAGGGCCCAGAACAGAAGCTGATAGCAGCCCCTTGCCTACTCTGTTAATGAACCGACTAGCTCAGAGCTGCTGCTGCCCTGCACAGCCATGGCCCTGGGTGGGCACAATTACTCTTAGAACAGGTGAGAATATGAAAACTGAAATATTTTATGTAAGCTTCATTATTCCAATACTGATGCTTTCTCATTCATAAGAATAGAAGAAATTCTACCTGTATATTTTTCCTCCTCTAGGACAAACTTTTAAACCATTTTTTAGAGCCATGTCTTTTAGTAATAGACCACTGTTTTTTTATAAGAAAATCTTTATTTATCTTTCACATTTGAAGGATTCTTTCTCTGAATATAATTTTTAAATATACAGTGTTTGAATTTTAACACTCTATAATACAGGTAACTCTATTCCTGGTTGTATTGTTGCTCAGGAAATTTTTTCTGTAATTCATATCATTGCTTTACTATAAGTAATCTTTTTGTTTATATTTTAACCTGATTTATTTTCAGACTTATGTTGTTTGAATATACTTTGCCTAGATTTATTTTTGTTGTTGGGTTTTTTTGCTTTGTTTTGTTTTCTTTCTGGTGCTCTTATTTTTCCTTTATTTTCTTCTGTGAGTTCCCTGGAACTGTGGGGTTTAGAGTCTGTAATTAATTTTCAAAAATTCTTGCTATTCTTCCTTCAAACAATTATTCTTTCTTTCTCTTACTTCTAGTATTCCACTTACACATATGTTGCATCATTGAATTATGCTATGGATTTCAATCTTATTTAAATGATGAAAGTAGATTAATAAAGTTAAGAATAAAATGATGGAAATGCTGCATCATGAAAACTATCAATGTAAAATGAATTGGCTACATTAACTCAGACAAACCAGACTTCATTAAGATGACTATTATGGGAAATAAAGAGGCACATTTCATAGTAATAAAAGAGGTAGTTAATCAAGAGGAAGAAAACAGTACCAATTGCATATAACTCCAATAATACATGAAAGAAAATACTCACTGTTCTACAAGTAGTGACATCTGCTATTATAGTTAGACATTCCATTTTTTCATCAATCAGTAGAGTATTAGACAAAAATAAATAAAAATATAAAAGACTGGAACAATATTTTCAACAGACTTGACCTCATTGGTATTGTGTAAACAAATGAAGAACACCCAACTGGTAACAAGCCAAGGATATTTATTCAGACCTTGCCACATTCAGTCAGCAACAATCACTTGTATTTGGCAAGTGCTTCTTCTAGCTATTGTTTAAATTAACATTTGAATGGTATATTTGATCATACCTAGTGACAATTATTATTTGCTGTTGTAGTCACTGTTTTTCTGTGTGAGTGTGTGTCAGATGTGCTAAATATCCTGAGGAAGACATTATTAATTTCTTCTCCCATATTACTATTTTCTATTTTTATTAATATTTAATTCCTCTTAATAATTGCCATATTTCTGTTGAAGTTGACTATCTAATCTCATGGTCTGTCTACAGTTGTCCTTTCAAGATTTTAATGTATTAATCATAGCTACCTTAATATTTTGTTTTATATTTTAGTTCTAATATTTGGGTCACATATTAACCACATCCTATTAGACTGTCCATTTTTACTGTTCCCTTGCTCTTTTCTTTCCTCAAAAAAATTTTGTTGAAAGTAAGACATGTTGGATAAGATGGTTGATATTGTTGTATTTTTTTTATTTTAGATTTTTATTATAATTCCTTTTGTCCTGCTTATGTGAACATGCCCTACTTTCTCCTGTGCCTTTTTTTGGTGGTTGTTTGTGTGCATTCCTAATGGTTGTCAGGGTGGTAGAGGAGGTTGGTTAAGGGGGGGGAGCTTTCTCTGATCTCCTGACTGGGATTTTCTCTTAGGCACAATTTATGAACCTACAGCTGTGGTGTGGACAGCTATGTGTCCCTCTCCTTTCTCCACAGAGGCAGTTTTGGAGATAAAATGAATTAATTCCTCTGAGGGTAGACTGTTGTTTTTCCCATCTCTTCCCTCTCTCGGCTGTGCAGGTTTTTCTTCCATTAGAATCTTCTGCTACTTGTTTTGGGGCCATTCCCTCAAGATAAGGCATTTATCCCTGAGGGAAGACACAGGAGGTGATGAGAGAGTTTTGAGGTTCTATCTAATCCATTCAAAGTTTCTATGGGATTTACCTATACACATAGGCTACAGGTTTTAATGGAAATTAACACACTGTGTCTGCAAATGGGCAGTCTGAGAGAAGTCATGGCCATATATTACCATCCGAGGCACAGAGTGTGAGAAATCAATGTGATTCTAGGACAAACACTCTCCTGCATAGTAGCCCGCAGGGGATGCTCAGGACCCCACAACTCCCAGATCATTTGCAGACAAAGTGTGGGAGGGTGCCTTTTGCACAGGAAGATTCCTTTAAAGGTGTACATTTCCCCTAATCTCCTAGTGAGCAGTTGTTCTAACCAGGGATCAGTGTCCCTGAGTATACATGGATAGTCCAATAGCTGAGAGCAGAGTAAGCAGTATTGATGCCAAAGGGTTATCTGGAAACCAGAGGAGTCTGGGAAGGGGCTGCAGATGCTGTCCTGATACAACCACACTGACCACAACTGTATCTCACCATCAATGGCCAGAATATCTGTCAAGGAAAGTTCCAGATGCCACTTACAACAACCAACATGAATGCTCAGGACCATAGGGTAGGACCCACAGTGTAAGAAAGTCAGAAGGAGCCCAGGCCCTCAGCTCCCTGCAGGAGAAGCAGTACTGACCCCCTGGGCATGTCAGGAGCAATGATCCAGGGGCCTGGTTTAGGGGCAGATGCACAGGCAGGATCAGGAGTCATTCAGGATGATGGAGTCCAGGGGCCAGGACCAGGGACAGGTGAGGAGAGACATAGGACCACTGATCACCAGAGCCATGCTGAGGAGCAAGTGAATTGTAAGGATAAGGGACTTTCCTTTTCTACATATGGGCTTTGTTCTCATGACTTCTCTGTTCAGCTTCATGTGAAGGTACAGGATGGCCTGGTTTTGCTTCTGCTATGATTTATGTCCAGGATAGAAGTTAAGTAGAATTTCATTAAATCACCACTATATGGGCAGTATTGATGAATAAAATCTATAAATTTATGTGAAAGAAAAAATATGCACAGAAGTTCATTCACATGAAGTGATGTAACCAAATGTCAATGTCACCATGAATTCAGAAAACAGGGAGAAATGGTAACAAGACTTCAATGAAAAATGCACATTTAGCTTCAGCAGTGTCCTCACAGTGACATAATTTATTTCACATGAGTATTTGGTTTTCCTCTCTCCACCTCTCAGTACATCACTCCCAACTACAGACTTCCTGAATGCCTCCTACACCTAGTCCTAACTTTGGAACATGCTGTATGATGTTCTCTCGAATCCACAGGTTCTTCCATAATCAATGGTGACCTTAGTGTCCACCACAATTCTTTTTCACCATATTTATGCCTCAACACATGGAACAAGACTGGGGATGAATATCTTATTATTAATTTTACAACTCATATTATTAAATTGCTTGTTTGCAATATGCTATATTCAAGTTCCCTCCACTTTATGATGAAGTAGAAAGATATATTCAGAGATTAGTTGATCTAAATATCTCAATGTTCAGGTGAGGAGACTGAGGGTGAAAAGGGTTGAACATCCCCAGTTGCACAAGTGTGACAAGTCAGGGGTAGGACAAAGGCAGGTGTTCCCTGGGCAAGTCTGGTGTTCAAGGTGAGATCACACACAGGTCCTTTCTGACTCCCATGGAGGCTAATACTCTTAATGGCATCAATGAAAATTTCTAACATTGATAACTAAAAATTACTATCATGATGTTAGTAATGAGGAATTTTCATCAGGAAAATGGACAAGGTGGCACCAAATCCCCTACCCACACTGATATTTCAAAAATCAACCAGAATACATTATAGCCAACATCATCTGGGAATATATACATCCACAATATTCCATTTTTTTCCATATGTGTATATAGACACACACATACATACATATAATGGCTGTGATAGTGACACAATCACCATATTTCCAAGCCATCCTGGATCATTGACTGCATCTCAATCCCTGATGCGTTCATTAAACACATTTCCTGTATGGAAGTAAGGAAACTGGGCTTGCTGAGGGGGCACACCACAGAGAAGACTGTGGTTCCAAGGGCTCAACCAGCATCCTCCTCCCAGGGTGCCCCTCAGACAAGGCCTTGCCCTCAAACCCTTTGATTTTATGTACAGTTACCTCCCAGATGCAAATCACCACATGCAAAGCAGAGAGATGAAACCATAGCACAAATTTACTTAAATTCAGGTTCCTTCTATGTCAAGGGGAAACACGTTTTCTGGGCATAATGCACCTCAGCCACAAGAATATGAATCCTCTGTGGTTCTTCCTTTTTCTAGTTGCAACTCCCTGATGTGAGTTTCTCAGGGATTCAGACAAGAAGATAATGGGGATTATGCATCTGAACTCAGGACTCACTGTGTTTCTCCTTGTCTTTAGGTGTCTTGCCCAGGTACAGATTCAGGAGTCAGGACCTGGACTGGTGAAGCCCACACAGATCCTGTCCCTCACCTGCACTGTCTCTGGTCTCTTTAGCCAGTTATGATGTGAATTGGAGATGCCAGTCACCAGGAAATGGGTTGGAGTGGTTGGGTGATATATGGCATAGTGGAAGCACACAGTATAACCCAGGTCTTCAGTCGTGACTCAGCATCACCAAAGACACCTCCAAGAATGAAGTTTATTTAAAACTGAGCAGCCTGGGAGCTGAGGACATGGCTATGTATTTCTGTGAAAGAGACACAATGAGAGGATGTCAGGGTGAGCCCAGACACAAACCTCTTGTCAGGCACAGCAGGCGAGCTGGACTGCACAGGGTACTTGGGACCACCAGGGGCAGTCAGAGGCCACCCCAGCTGCAGGTGCAGTGAGGGGCTGCAGAGGAGTTTCCTGCCCTTGCTTAAGGTTCCCTCTTCTTGCTGCACAACATGCAATCCCCAGAGATCAGCCATCACATCTTTTCTAAGCTGTTCTATGATGAATGCAAGATCCAAAATCATATGTTTTCTTTTACATTTTTTTAAAGTTTTTTTAAATATTTTCAAATAGGTTTTAGATTCCATAAATGTTACACCAAAAATATAGGGGATTCCCACATGCCCCACCCCCTCCCCTTCCCAAGTTTTCCCCCATTAACAACATCTTTTGTTAGTGTGGTGCATTTGTTAAAATTGATGAACACATATTGAAGCATTGCTACTAACTATGGACTATCATCTACATTGTAGCTCACACTTTGCACCACGCAATTTTATTGGCTTTGACAGGATGTATAATGGCCTGTATCCATCATTGCAATGTAATGCAGGACAGTTCCAATGTCCCCAAAGTACAACTTGTTACACCTATTCTTCAATCTACCCCCCTCACAACCTCTCGTGGCCACTGCTTTTATATCAATAATACAAGTTCTTCCATTGTTAGAATAATCATAAATCTATTTAAGTCCATAGCAGCATTCCCCTTTTGTGTTTGTCTGAGCTGTTTTTGTATGTTACTACTTCTGTGTGTAAAACATACATACATATCATTTTTAAAAATATATGAAATTGTCAGTATTTTTCACATCTTTTGAATATGCCTTAAAGAGTGAAAAATACATGCATTTACCATCTCTGAAATTATTTTTTCTGACTTAATTCAAATTTCTGTGAATGTCCTGGCAAACTAATAATAACCCCTTCCCCATTATGTAGATGCCCTGTTCTCCAGGGAAGGAGAAAGAAGCAGCCTAGCCTAGCCCTCTCTTAGGTGCAGCAGCCAAGTGCCTCCCTTTCTTCCCTTCCTCTCATGTGACAATGACAAGGTCCCTCCAGTTACATTAAGCCTACTATAAATTATGATCCAAATACTAAGGGCAATGCCATCATTGTGTCCCAAGCACAGGTTTTAATAGATATATAAGATAAATATAGGCTCACAATGTATTATTTTAATGAAGAGAACATTCCTGGTATTTTTAAATTTATTCAATAAATTCTCTTTGATTTAACATGTGTATCAATCAATCATTTGTCAAAATATTCATTTTCCCTGAACTAATAAAAAATATTATAATATTTAACTACTGGTTATAGATTTCTGTGAGGCAGGTAGGGTTATCATAAAGTACAAGTCACTATTCCTATTCCTTGCTGCACAACCACATTCCTATGAAGGCAGTGTTTACCTGATATAAACTACAGGAACCCAGACCTTCTCAAATATGTGATTGGACCTTATATTTCAGCACATGCTGGTAAGCTAAGCATGACTCAACCTGCTTCCACCCTGCCCTACATCTCTGTGGTGGAAACAGTTTTCTCATGCTGCAACTTGTGTCTCAGGAATGAGTTTTTCTCTTTCTGGTTTTGCAGGCCCATGTGAAAATTCCTGGTGCCAGGTGTTCCTGAGCAGGAGCAGCTGTGTTTGTATGAAAGACATGAATTAAGTTCCCAAAGAAGACTCTTCACCTGTATGTAGATATGCAAATGACAATTTGCTTTGCTGCTAACCACACATTCATGTATGAATTCCAATTGACCCTCTGAGGGAGAGAAAAATGTGGCTCCTCTAAGAACCACATTTTGATGAAGGAAGGATATTCTTGTGAAAATATTGATGAAATTCTGTTCACATAGAATCCACCTATTTACAGGAAATTGACCATTCTGTGAAGTTTCCTATTGGCTATAGAGGCTTAATTGCTTGCTCAGAGAACCAACTGTCCTGGACACTGCCATAATCCCAAATAAAATGTCTGTTCCTTTTTAAAAGTTGCAACAGTGATGGACCATGATATTCTGAACAAATTATTATAGGAAGGATAGAATCTAGCTCTCCAAAGTAGCGTGAATGCCCTTTTATTTAGTCTCCTTCATGCCACATATTACATTTTTCGATTTCTCATTTACTTCATCAAGAACATATGTCAAGAACTGAAAAAGAACTGAGTAAAACATGAATTTATTCTCATGATAAGTTTGCAGGTGAAATACCTGAAAAATCTTCCTTTCTTTAGAGTTGGCTGAAGATATTATGTGTGCATACACATGCATACAGACACACACATAAAATGGACTCAATATTCAAATCCTCTGATATCCATTACTTCAGTGCAGCTCTAGCCACCTTCTCTTTGAGTTCTTATTCTGTTGACTGTTAGTTGGTTACCCTTTCCTGGGTATAACTGGATCGCACAAATCAACTATTGTTAAGAGGTTTTTTACATTTATTACTGTGTTTCCTTCTATATTAATGCAAAAACAACTTTTTGTACTTTGTTTTGGTTTAGAACCAGAAGATTTAAAAAACACACAGGTTATTATAATCCTGGATTTCCATCTAATGAATTTACAATCCAAGTAATCCTCTGCCCCCAGAGTGGAAACTGTAGTTGTTATTCCCATGCCCCACACTGGAGGCTCTATAGTACTTAAGGAAATTGAGAAGGTTGAGGAAATCATCTTGACTTTTTCTTGTTTAGAGACCAGGATGCCAGTGGTGGAATTTCCCAGTGCATGAGCCTTGAGTTAATATTCAATTTGGTAAAATGTCTTTCCAAGCACTCTGATATGCAATGGTCCATTAAATGTGAGAATGTGATTCTATCTTACATGTTCTATTTTATATCTAACATTTTTGATTTGGAGGATTGATATCTACTGGCAGTGGTTAAATAGTTGAAATTGTTGGTTCTTTAGCCAAATAATATTAATTATCATGTGATTCCTACACATCTAGATTATGTAGTACATGCAATTCCTGAAATTTTCAACTTTCCTTTGAGCCCATATGTCTATTGCCCCAGGGATGCAATGACATGGAGTCTGAACATGCACATAATCACCACCTCCACTATGAGATGCTGCTCATGTCCAGGGCACAGTCAGTGTGTCTATCCATTGAATCATGCTATGGACTTGAATCTTATTTAAATTAAAATATTGGAAATTCTGTATCATGAAACTATCAATGTAAGATGAATTGGCTTCATTAACTATTAGACAAATCAGATTTCATTACAATGACTATTATGATAAATAAGTAGGCATATTTCCTAGCAATAAAGGGTCAGTTAGTCAAGAAGAACACAGCATCAATTACATATGAAGTCAATAATGACACTTTAAATTACAAGAAAGAAAAAAACTGACAGTTCTACAAGAATGAGTGAAATCTACAATTATAGGTAGAAATTCCATTTTCTCAAAAATCAAGATTAGACAAAATTAAATACAAATATATAAGTGTTGAACAACATTTTGATAGATCTGACCTCATTGGCATTGTGGGAATATAATTAAGATCACCCAAATGTTAACAATCTGAGGCTGTTTATTTGGGCTTTGAAACCTGTAGTCAGACACTATCACTTGTAGTTGGTAAGTATTTCTTCTATCAATTGGATAAAATTAGCATTTTTATGATATAATGTAACATACCTATTGACTTAATAATTATTTGCTGTTGTATAAACCTTTTAGTTGATGCTATTAGAATTACAATAAGCATTTTTAAATCATCTCATTCTACCCTTAAATATTTTAAATCACTTCATGTATATGTAAGGACACTAGGACAGCACATTTCCAAATCCTCCCTTTCCTCCCTTGTTTTCTTTCAATGTCTTTTATGACTGTTATAAATATATACAAGTTAATAATCCTTATAACTACATTAAATAGTTAAACTATAAATCAATTAATGTGAGCAAATATTAAATTTCACCTCCATTTAATGTTTGCACTCTGTTTACACATTTTCAAATTTCTGATATACAGAATACTCATTTCTGAAAAACATCTTTAAATATTCATTGAAGGGTGGGTATGCAGGAAAGAAATTCTTCCAGTATATGCATATCTGAGCAATTCCAATGTAAAGGCTGTTTTCACTGGGTTTAAAAATCTGGGTTAAGTTTTTTTTCCAAATTAAAGTTACATTCCATCTTGTTTCCAGGGTTTTAATGACCAGTCTCTTGTAATTAGTTTTCTTGTTATTCTGTCAATAGTACATCATCCAAAGCTCTTGGTTGTTTTCCACATTTAATCTTTGTAGTGATTTTAGCATATTAGACATCTCTCTCTGAGTCTCTCTCTCTCTCTCTCTCTCTCTCTCTCTCTGTCTCTCTCTCTCAGTGTTTCTGTGTGTATACCATTGTTGTGGCTGAGAATCTTGAATCTGTAATTTGGTGTCTGTCTCTTAATGTAGAAATTTTAGAACTATATTCCATCAAGCACTTCTTTTCTCTGGTTCCCTATTTTTCATCCTTTTGGCTCTCTGACTATACCACATTAAACTATGTGCTATTGGCCCACAATTCTAAGATGATCTACTCTCTTTTCCCAGGTTTCAAATTTTTACTTTATTTTCCATTTATATAGTGAATATTGACTTCTGTTTGTTTTTATTGTTTTATTTTGTGGCATATACACTAAATCTCCTGAGGAAGGTGTTATTCATTACTGTTCATGTATGGCTTTTCTGTGTTGCTTGTGTTTGTATTTAATTCCATTTAATAAGTGCAATATTTCTGTTGAAGTTGCCTATCTAATCTGGTCATCTGTCTAGGTTTTCCCTTTTAATTAGGATTTTAATGTATTGATCATAAGTGCATTAAACTCTTTGTTTTATACTTTAATTCCAAAACTTAGGTAACATATTAAACTCATTCTCTTATTTTTTCCATTTTGATTGCTCTCTTGGACTTTTATTTTCCCCAACATTTTTGTGGAAAGGAAGCAGTAGTGGATATTATTGTATTATTTTATTTTTCTTTCTTATTAATTTTTATTACAATTTTTTTTCTGCTTATGTGACCACACCCTATCTTCTGCAGTGCCTTTTTTTGTGTGTTTGTGTGAGTCTAGTGAAAGTTTATTTGGAGTTTATTGTTGCCATGTGTTCCTGAGCTGAGATTTTTTTCTGCTGTGGCACAATAAATATTAGTTTCATCTAGTGTTACCTTGTTTTGTCTCCCTGCTTGGCTTGTGATCAGTTACTTGTGCCCCAAGCTGAATGCTGCCCTCGTGTTCCTAATGGTTGTCAGTATGATGGAGGAGGCTGGGCTAAGGGGGAGCACTCTCTGATCTCCTGACTGAGCCTATCCTTAAGCTTGCCTTGTGAAGCTATATCTGGGGAGTGGCTGTCTATGTGTTCCTTTCTAGAACAGAGGCACACCTGGAGCTAAAATGAATTACTGCCCCTAAGTGTCAAGTGTTGTCTTTCCCATATTGTCCCTTCCACAGCTGTAAAGCTTTTCCTTCCACCAGTGTCCTCTGCTACTTTTCTTTATGCCCTCCACTGGAGATAAGGCTTTTATTCCTGAGGGAAGAGACAGGAGGTAAGGAGAGAGTGTTGGGGTAGATTCTACTCCCTTCCTAGTTTCTAGGGGGTTTACCTTGACCACAGGACACAGCTTGTAATGGAGATTCATATACTGTGTCTGAAAATGGACAGTCTGAGAGGTGAGGACATGGCCAAATATTACTGTCTGAGGCACAAAGGAGGGGAAGGCAGTGTGGGTCCAGACTGACATCCTCCATGCAGATTGGCTAAGAACAGGGTGCTCCAGACCCCACAACTCCAGGATCACTTGCAGTCAAAGGCAGGGGAGAGGTGTTTTTATAAGGAGCTTGTTTTAAAGGTCTGCATTTCCCCTTCTCTCCCAGTGAACAGTTGTTCAGACCAGTGATTAGTGTCCTTGAGGACACATGGAACGTCCAATAGCTGAGAGCAGAATAAGCAGTTTTGATAGCCATGAGCTCTTTTGTAACCCAAAGGAGTCTGGCAAGGGCTTCAGAGCTGGCCAGACTCAACAGCCATAATGACCATAACTGTAGCTCAGCCATCCATGACCAGGCAGCCTGCCAAGGATGGTTCTTTCAGTGACTTACAACCATCAACACAACCAGGACCAGAGAATGGGAGCCATATGGTAGGGAAGTCAGAAGAAGCCCAGGACCTCATCTCCCTGCAGGGCCAGCAGGACTGACCACTGGAGTTCTTAGGAGCACTGAGAACAGGGGTCTAGTTCAGGGCCAGATGCACAGGTAGAATCAGACATCACTCAAGACTATGGAGTCCAGGGACCAGGACCAGGGGCAGGTGAAGAGAGACCTAGGACAACTGCACAGCTGGGCCAGGTTGAGAGGCAGGTAAATTGGAAGGATAAGGGAGCTTCCCTCCAGCATCTGGGCTTCCTTCTCATGACTTCTCTGTTCACCTCTGTGGGTGAACACACTTTGCCCCTGCTATGCTTTTTTAGGATAGAGAATCAGTGGGATTTCTTTAAATCACTTCTATTTGGGCAATTCCATTGATAAA